>QANZ01018359.1:0-31094 GCA_003254925.1 Chamaecrista fasciculata
AAGAATCGAGCGAGAGAATGTTTAAGGATTTGAAGAATCGAGCCTTTTTGATGTTTGAGGATTTGGTTGAAGCAGTAGGATCAGCGGTGATGAATGAAAGATGAGAGAGGAATGAGGATGAAGATGAAGATGAAGAAATTAGGGTTCAGGGACTAAAATGTTTTTTTAATTATGATTTAATAAATTGAGAATAATGGGATAAAATGAATGAACTCAAATTAGATTTTTTTTTTAGGGTTTAGGGTTTTAGGGTTTTAATACATTTAAGGACTAAATTGGAATGTTTGGGAAGGTTTTGGGATACTTTACAATTTTATTTTTAGGATTTGGGACTAAAATGAATGAAGAAGATGAAAAAAATGAAGAAGAGGATTAAAAAAAGTTTTAGGGGATTTAGGGGTTTGGGGACCAAATTGCAAGAGAGTAGTTTTAATGAGGTGTCAAGTGGAAATGAGTTGGATATTAATTTGAGCAAACCCCCTTTTTGGTCCCTCAATTGTTACTGAGTCGAGGATTTGGTCCCTCAACTAAGCATTTAACGGCCACCTAAGCAGATAACGGTGACACGTCATCACTTAACACCTCTATCACTAACGGACCAAACGTGAGGGACCAAAACTTAAACAGGATTGTACAATTGAGGGACTGAGTTGTAGTTTCCCACAATTGAGGGACCGATTCCTCGACTCAGTAACAATTGAGGGACCAAAAAGGGGGTTTGCTCAAAAAACTACAAACCTCTAGACAAAACAAAGCCCATAGCATTACTAAATAAGATTAACTTCACACCTTCTCGAAGTCTAGACCAAAAAAAAACAAAGTCCAAGATCAACTTGTCAAGACTAGTAACACAATCAGCTAAACGGTTACCTTTATGAAAGGTATGAGAAACTTTCACCATTGAATCTTTTTACAGCCACGAGACGATCAATATGAGGATACCTCTGTCATGTCTCACATTAAGGTTACCCCTATTATTGTTGATAACTCGACAAACAATTATATAATAGCGTTTTTTATTTATTCGAATTTATAAACATTTTAATTTAAAATAATTTTTTATAAGGATCGATAAGTTATTGTATTTATAAAAATTAGATTAAAAATTTGATATTTGTAAATTAAAATACAGAAGTAATGATGCAATAAAAAAACATTAAATATGAATAACTATCTCTCTCTTTTTTTTTTACTCTTCTCCTTTCGAATCAAGACAACTGTTATAATTTTTTGTAAACTATGCTAAAGACCTTCCAGAAGTGCCACGTGGAGGTGCTCGTCGTCCTCAAATCACGTGCCATGTGCAATACCGTCGATGTTTTACATAAAAACCATCGAACGGCGACTACATATATTTATAGTTACATAGTTCAAGATTATATATATACTATTGTACCAAATAATAGTTGTTATTATATACTAATTAATTCCTTTGAGTTAATTAATATTGATATATCACTATTTTGGACATACGCCACTCGAAGCTCGAGTCGCTCCCGGACTCGATTAGAATTTTATCTCTCTCCCACAATAGGCAAATCCTGACTCATTGAATCTCACGTTTACACTTTCATCATCTCCTTAAAATCTCGAAACTCCAATTCAGATACTCATAGAGAATATGAGGACTGATGTGTAGCGGTTTCTCCCCTCATCCTTCACCCCCTATAAATACTTATTCCTAGTACTCAGAAATTATTAACTACTCTTAATATTGGAAAATACTTTTACTCTCACGTTAAATCGTCTTTAACTTGATCGTCGGAGTACCTTTCACAGGATCCTCCTGTAAAGCTTTTGCAGGTTATGTTAGAAGAATATAGTATGCTTTTGATAGAACACAAAAACAGAGTAGGCTTTGATAGTGTGATCACTGTCTTTAAGGAAATTAAGCCCCCACTATTCAATTGCTGCTGGGTTTGTATGGCAGATTTCCTCCAGGATATTACAAAGCCTGATATTATAGCCAGCAAAACTATAATATCTTATGAACACAATTTTGTGAAAGAAAAGTTGAAGATGAGATCTCTTGATTGATTTTCTGTTTGAGAGAAGAGATGCTATTTATAGAGGAAAACCTGAAGATGTACAACCTTTCAGATTCCTACAATCATATCTTTTCATGTTCAATCATAATGGTTGGTCATAACTTGTCATGATTCAATATTCATGACTTTTTAATAAACAGTTACAACCATCCACATATGAAGAGTTATGACCCTTTACATATGAACCCTCTTCTCAACCCTTCAACTTATCCAATGTGAGACTTTAATTACTAACTATTTTCCAACAGGTTATTCTTAGTTTCATTGCTCTTTGCAGCCTCTCGATTGAACTAGGTAAGCTTAGGTTTAATTCTAATTTATCAAATACAAAATTGTTATGAGTATAGTAGTAAATCATTTGATAAATAAAATTTTATAAATATAATTATTATCGTTAAATTCTAAATTAAAGACTCATATTGCATGCAAGAGATTGTCAATAAAAGAATCTATATATATATATATATATCCTCGATCTAAATTGTCAACGAGCAATTGTCTCTCTTCTTCTGCCCTCATATTGCATGCAAGAGCAGTAACCCGGGGTCCCACATCGTTTAATCACTCTCTCCCCATCATAAGTTGCATGAGTGCCACGTGTGCCCTCCCAGATGCCCCTACACTTCCTACAGTGATCGATGTCACGTGACCAACGATAGATTATCATAATATAATTATATAATATATATATATATATATCGAGCCATGCATGCATGGCCTGCTAAATGCTAATTGTTATATGAGGTATTTTGTAGTTTTGATTGGCCTTGTTATTGTATATGGAACCAGAAATCTATGTTAGCTACGCAACCAGAGAACAGAGCTATTGCTCTTATTTGCTCAAAACTGAAGGCTTTTTGTTTTTCCGATCGATCACGTTGAATATTTGAAAGTTGATGCTCCTTTTCTTTCCTTATTATATTTTATAATTGAAAAAATGTATTTTTTTTTATAACCTTATTTTTATTTTAGTTCAAATAAAAATATTTTTTTGCTTGAAATAGTAGAAAACTACTTAAGTGATATCCCACAAATTTTATAACCTTTTTTTTATCATTTTGGGTCAAAAAATTATGTTCTAATAATATAGTGTGTGTATATATATATGCACACACTAGTGGGCTTTAATTTTTATGCTTTTAAATACCCACAAATGTTATCTTTAGATTTACAATTATTAAAATATGAATTATTATAATAAAAATATTTGTGATTGTTACATTTTAAAATAGTTAAAAAATTGTAGGAGGACTGTATATATTTTGAAATAATAATAGCTATTCATATATCATATTGTCCAATATCCATATCCTATACATATCCAACATATTAATATTTGTATCCATATCATATTTGATACTTAATTAATTGGAATGTTTAAATTAGTTTTATTTATTTTAATAGGTGGTTTACTTTGGTCACAAATTAATAAATATAATCATATATCTCTTATTTCTTGTTTAAATACAACAAGTCTAGAACTACGGGTTCTTTTTTTACGAATACCCTTTTATCCAGTTAGGGTCATTAACAAATAAAGTCAAATCGAATTTAGAAAGTTACTCTCGACAAATCTTTCAGGAAATTCGATTATTTGAAAGATTTATTTGAGGCAAAATTTGCAAATTATAAAGGTGTAGTATATTTTCTTTCTCAAATTGAGATCGTCAATAAATAAAGTCAAATTGAATTTAAAAATATATTTAAGATTAATTTTTATTTATAATTTTTCACTATTTCAAAATAGACGAAAAAACTTTTCAACTAGACCAATTGCCAAAAACAAATTCGAAGTCTACATTAAAAAATTAATAGGAGAATACACACAAAATAATAATAAACGTGTAAGTTTTTCTTTCAATTAGTAAATAATAATAATTTTGAAGGAGTTGAAATAGAAAGAGGAGGGAAGGACAAGTGGGAGGGAGGGAAAGGAAGCAAGCGTTGAAGGGAATTGAAAAAGTTTGGGATAAAGAGAGTTTAATTTCAAGTTTGATTATTATTTGGGATCGGAGTAGGTGCGGTGAAAGGAGGCAAATGTGTCACGAGAAACTTGGCTTCTCTTCTGCAAAATTTATTCTCAACACACTTTGCTTTCAAATTGCATGCTTCAAATGGCAACTTGAGATTCTGCTTTCATCTTCTATCTTCAATTCAAACTACCCAACATCTTCAATTTTCAATCTTCTTGTTTTGAAGCTCAACGAAAAGAGTCAGAGTTATCCTACACTGAAGATTTTTCTAACGCCGTGTACAAGTTTACTCATCACTTGCCCTATTTCTCAATCCAATCTAACTAAAAGATATTAAATATAGGGGAAAAAATATATAAATATTATGCTTAACTACGACCTAATTGTAAATATCTCCGCAATAAGTACATGTAATTATATTGTATTAAGTACCATTAATTTTAATTTATACATGCATATATTTAGTTTTTTTAATTAACTAATCGATCATTTTCTTTCTATTAAAAGGTCCAGAACAAAAAGTAAATAAGTAATACAAATATATTAAAATTTAAGAGATTGTAGACATTCAATCAAAGTATTTACAACTAAATTATAGTTAAAGCGTGTTAATTAGATTTTACATTTTACGAAATTATTTGTAAATAAGTAATAATTTAAAGGAGCCATTTATTAAATTCAATAGTTGATGCTATATTTACAACTAAATCATAAAATTGAAGGAAATTATTTGTATTTCCCTTAAATATAAACAAATTAAAGCATGCTTATATAAAAAGTGAGGGATAAATTGTCCCAATTAAGTGGATATAATTCAAGTCTTAGACATGCCAACAAAGGTTAACTCAGTTGGTAAAGAATCGATTCATAACTTACAAGGTCGTAATTTTGATTTTTGTTGTGCTGATATAAAGGCCTTGTTGACAGGCGATCTGTAAACGTTGATAGAGTCTGAATGCATGTCCTAACCTTGGTAAGCCCTTGAAGCTTAACTCACCTAAATTTTTCCTTACAAAAAAAATTAAAGTTATAATTTCTTATTACATCTCTCCCAATAAAGTTAATTTATTATAAAAGTTAATTTTTATTAATTTAATTAACCATTTGATTATATTATAACCAGTAATATAAAGTGATAAGTGACTTAGTATTGCTTAAGGTCTTGAAATTTGAATTATATTCAAGATCTTCTGAATGCATTTATATTATGTGAGTTGAGTTTGGATTTATCAAAACTAAATCTTAAAAGGAGAGGGGGCAACATACAGAAAAAATATCACTGGATCATAAGTAATATAATTATATAATTATAGCGTTGTTTCATGTAAAATTTCTTATTACTCTAGAGTCTAGAGTATGCAGTCGGATATAGTGAGTAGTTTGTTTTGTTTAATTATATTATGAGCACCCATTTTTTACATTTGTTTATTGGATGCATAAAATTTTGAATTGATTTCACATTTATGAGGATGATATGTATGAGTATGACAAGAGGTTTTTAACTCAACAAAATTAAATACTTCTTAAAAAATTATTTAATTGTATAAAAATAACTTTTGTGAACTATGAATTGATCCATTATACATACAAAATAATTATAGGTGAATTCAACTCATTTCATAATAAAAGCACAATTATTGCAGGAGCATTCAAGTATATGCTTTTATAAATGTACATTTTGAGCTACGTACTACATAATTATATGATTAATTTGAGCTATGTACTAAAAATATTAATTGATAGATAATTAATAAGAATTAACGTAACAAATTATATTTATTATTAGATTTTAACTAACAATTTTTATAAAATGACTAAATTATATAATTGTAATTACATTTTCTGATTATAATTTTTATAACTTAATTTTTTTAATAAGTAAATTTAATAATTGATCATATATATATATATANCGAACTCACGACCTTGTTGATAAATTATTAATTTAATTTAATTAAGTATATAGGTGAACGGTGAACCTATAGATCTTTTTTCATTTTCACAGCCCACTTTTTTTTTTATCAAATCCAGACAATTGTATTGTTATATGCTATGAACGGTACAGGACGCGTAGACACATTGTCGTATTAAATTTTTAAGATTATATAACACTACATGATATATATTTTTATTATATATATTCAATTCTAACATTAGATACAAAATGAAGACTTAATTAAAAATATTCACAAATATAGATGAAAATCTTAAAAATTACATACATATTAATGACACATTTATATGTGTCATTTTTTCTATCTTTTATTTGTCCTATCAAATATAACAAAAAAATTTGTCCTATCAAAGTCATAAAAAAAATTATATTTTAAAACGGTGTCAGACATAATTAAACATAGTACTGTGTGACACTGACGGTGACTTTATCAAAATGGAGGGTTCGTGCTTCAGTGATTATATGTTATATACTTATATGTAAACATTATTTTAAATTTTTAAAAGTATTTTTTAGGGAAAAAAATTATATATTGAAGAAGTTAGCAGTTATATATATAAGCCAAGTATGCAATTAATTTTATTATAAATTAAAATTTACTTTTTGTATTTTTTTTTAGTCCAGTATAAGTTATATAAAAAGTTAATTAGTTTTATTAGTATTAACATTTTATGACATCTAATAAAAAAAATATGAGAATATTAAAAAAAGGATGTAAATCAAATCATATATATATACATGTGGTGGATACAATTTGAAATAATAATAATAAGACAAAAGTACTAATTTCATCCCTAAACTTTACACTAATTATCAATTTTGTCCCCAAAATTTTTTTGCTGTCAACTTCGTCCCCAAACTTTACACCAACTGTCAATTTCATTCCCAATCTTTTTTTGCTGTCAATTTCGTCCCCAAACTTTACATCAACTGTCAATTTCGTCCCCGATCTTTCACATTTTCGTCAATTTTATCCTTTGATTAACTTCTTTTAATAAATTAACGGCAAATTGCATCCTATTTTTGAATCTAAATTAGGATTTGAGTTTTTTTTTCTATCAATTTTACATTATATATCGTTAGCCATATAGATTTTGTCGTCAATATTTGACTAAAGTAAGAGCAAAGGATGAAATTGACCAAAATGTGAAAGATTAGGGACGAAATTGATAGCAAAAAAATATTGAGGACGAAATTGACAGCATGTGTAAAGTTTGGGGACGAAATTGACAGCAAAAAAAGATTGAGGACGAAATTGACAACAAGTGTAAACTTTGAGAACGAAATAGGTACTTTTGTCCTAATAATAATTGGGTTTAATTATTTCTGGTCCCCATGGATTGAGAGAGTAGTCCTTTCTTCATTCCAATACGGATTTTAAAAAATAGAAATTGTACATATGCATGCATGCCAGGGATCCTTGAAGATTTTAAACAAATGAAAAGGTAATTAATTATAAGGACATATATATGTAACAAGTCTGTGACTTCATTTATTGTTCACACTTTCTTTCAATTTCTGACTTCAACCAAAGCTGCCCCACCAAAACTTATATACACCGCGGCAACACGCTGCTTAATTATACTTATAAGTTATAAGTTAGGTTCAAATACTGAAAATTAACTCTCTAAATTTTGGTTATTATATTGTATATATTTTTGCAAGTTTTGAAAAATAACAAAAGACTTGGTAGACTTTTAATTCCGTGCGAACAATCTCTTTTATTGAACTTGTAAATAATAGCAAAGATAATTTCTTATTGAACTTGTAAAATATAGCAAAAATAATCTATCTTTTTTCGTCAGTAAAAGGTATTTAAATTATAAATATTATAAACATCACATTGAAAAATTAATAATTTACTCTATTATATATTCATATATAAGACCTTATCTGATCGTCTTCGACCTTAAAAATTATATTATGAATAATCTTTTTTTAAATATATATATATAATTACAACAAAGGACGTCCTCTCTAATAACTGTTACTATACTTCTTTATGTAAAAAAGTCCACTAATAACGTTAATATTTGTTAATGTATAACAATCAACCTTGTCAAAGAGTCCGTTCCAATGGTAAACTTTTTAAGGTAGTGACTCAGGTAAAGTGTGAAAACTAAAGTATTAAATCTGTACTATTGATTTGAATTAAAAGTCAACACATGCATTTTCAGTCAAATAATCCAATGGTCAATAAAACATAATTCAGCCATACTTTAGCAAGTGTAATTGAGCTGATCCATTTCCAACTTTTAAAGAGTTTGAACATTTCAAGTTTCATAAAATTTAGGTCAAATGGTTATTTTGGTCTTAGATTTATGGTCTAATATTCATTTTGGTAATTTATGTTTCAAAATGTTTAAATTCATCCTAACTGCTAATAAATTTTTTTTCTCAAACTATTGAATTTTGTTATATTTTTCTCGACTTTCATTTCAAATTCAAAAAAACGTGTTAAAAGTGATCCGTAGCTCTAAATTTGTTGCATTCGAACTTGAAACGAAAGAGATATGATCAATAATTTGCTTATTTGACCGTAAAACGAGCGGTCTACTTTCAGGACCAATTTGACCTCATTTCTGGATAGATAAAGTAGTTTTTTAGAACAATACATAGCTCTAAAATCATTAGTTTGAACTTAAACGAAAGAAATATTCAATCAAGGTAGAGTGAGAAAACAAAAAAAAAAAATTACGGGGGCCCAATCCATCCTATTATAAAATAATTGTATATTATATATATTACAAAATATATAATTAATATTTTGTACAATATATATAAAAATATATACTTAATAGAGTAAATTAATAATTTGGTCCTTAAATTAAAATATTATCGAGTTGACAACTCAATTTCTAAAAGATTGAAATTTTCAATTTAGTCTCTAAAAGATCAAAACGATATACTTTTTAATCCTTCAAAAATTAAAATGATATATTATTTAGTCCATTGTGATCTAAATAGTATACTATTTTAATATTTCAGTAACCTGAAGTTGATAACTTAATGTGCTTCGAACCCTTGGATTATCTAAATGTAAATTTATTTTGGTGGGGGCAAGACCACTCCACCAAGTGTAAACTTGTATTCATACTACATCCATATATATACATATATATTATACTTTTGAGAGGGGAGGGGGCATGGCCACTCCTTGCCTCTCAGTTCTGTTTCGGTATTCGATTTAATATTAAAATAAATATTTTATTAATATTTAATTTAAATATTTTAAAACATAAAATATCAAAATAAATATAAAAACATACTATTTATGACTAAAATAACCCTTTAACCTAAAATTTATTAGTAAACATATCGATTTAGTTTGTACATTTAAATTCTTTAAAATGGTAAAATTAGTATACGTTAATTTTTGTTAATAATCCTACCTTTAAAAGATGGTCTCTAAAGTCTAAACAATGAAATTGGAGGAACTATATTGACTCCAAAACCTTGGAGAACTAATATATATATATATATATTAAATTTTTAAAAATTAAATTATCAACTTATGTATATTTTTAAAACTAATTTATATATTTATTACTAAATTCTTTCTGCCAAAATAAAACTGAAACTTTGGTCTGCCGAGGCTTCCCACTCCTATTATTTAACTTCAACTTTCAGCCAATTTCATTATAAATAAAGTTGATTTATTTTTTTATAAAATAATTAAATTTCTAAAAATTTGTAAGTTTTAATCATTTTAGATTATCTTAAAAAAAATAAGAGTTAAAATTCATAATTTTAGTTGTGATTTTTTTTTTCAATTTCTAAAATATAATGATTTTCTTTAATTAATATTTTTAAGATATTGGTTGAAATTTTTTATATGATTTTTATCTTAATTAAGATCCAAGGCAGTGAAATGCATTAAACGTGAATATATTCATGACTGTGGAATAAATAAGCACTGATTCATAAGATGAATTACAAATGAAGCGTTTTAATTTTGACCCCATCATGATTAAACTCTCATATTTATAATTTGAATATTTAAGTATGAAATATAATGATATGATTTAGATGGTAAATTAATTATGAGCCGTTTCAATCATGATTATATCATAGATTTATTTTTCCAATATTGATACTCATAACTGAACAGTCTGAATTTGAACATGTTAGTAATAGTAATTATTTCTTACATCTCAAAGTGACAAAAATTTATGATCTCTAACCAAAAGTGTAGTTGCTCATGTCACGAAGTTGAAAGAATATTTATTTACCAAAGACATAGGTACAAATTAAATAATAAATGTAAACTTTTAGGAGGTGTTGGTATGTGAATTAAAAAATTAATGTCAAGATTATGAGATCCGAGCTAAACTAAGTATTGTATTTGGTACGTAAAATAAAAAAAATAATCCTAAAAATATTTTTAACATAAAACATTCCTAGAAATGGTTTAATTTCAAGAAAGTTGAGTTTTTATTTTATTTTATTTTATTTTTGGTTTCTCGTATAGGAACCTTGGAAGCAATTTTATTCAACGCAAGGTCAGGTTCTAAATATGAGTACCTCTTCCATGGGAGATTGAAACTTGAGTTTATAACTTTCTGGGAGTGAAAGCTGAATTTTTTAATTTGATCTAAGGGGTGAGATTATTCTAATTGCATGACATGAGATTGTTTTATTTTAATCAAATTGACTAAATTGTCATTGTAAAATGTAACTAATTCTATTATATTTATATCTATACTATTATATATTTCTAAGGGACTTTCTAGTAGTCGGTATTTTAAAATATAAAATAAAATAATATTTACTCAATATATAACAAATAAAAATATCACCAGAACTTTAGTAACTCACGTTTTCACTCATAATTGTGAGGCCATGATCAATTTTTGCTCATACACATATAGGTAACGATTTTTTTTAAAGAAGCATGAACTTCTGTTTTCATTATTGGATTAATTTATTTTCTTTCTTCTATTTTTTTTACTCATACCAATTTATATCATTTTTAATATTAAATTATTTAAAATTTTATAGATATATTTGTGTGTCCGTTAGGATTAACATTTACTAATATTCGTATAAGGATTAGCATTTCCTAATAAGTAAGAAATACTTTATAATCATTAAAAACTTGACATTTATGAAATACAAAACATAACAATAAGTTAATAAAAAAAATATCAAGTTGATAATTCAATTCATAAAAAATTTAAAAAGATAGTTTAATTTTCAAAGTACCAATAAAAATTAAATTAGTGTAATTGATAAGGAGTTGATTCATAACTTACGAGGCCTTGAGTTCTATTCTTGTTATCAATGTAAGGATCTTGAGTTCTATTCTTGCTATCAATATAAGTGCCTTATAATTATGGAGCCTAGAAGCATATCCTTGGTGAATCATCGGGACCTAACTCATATAATCTTTTTATTTAAAAAAGTAATTAGTTTCTAAACAATTAAATAATATCTAAGGAATAGTTCAGTTCAATTATTTTGAGAAATAAATTATTTATTTTTAATAATTGAATTGTCAATGTAATATTTTTCCAAAAAATTAAAATATCAATTTTTTTAATATCAATTTACTTAATATATATATATATTATGTAGATGTAATTACTAATTAAATTAACTCAACCTAAGGGGGTCATAATATAACTTGACCATATAGGTCTAAGAGGAGCACAGAGTAAAGCAAAAGACCTTAACCTTACCATACTCAACACAACACAACACAACCCACCGGTCCTCGCTTCATTCGTCTTCCTTCATACACATTACAAATTTCCATTTCATTATAATATAACATAACGTTCACGCTTCGAATCTCCTTTTTCTCTCTTCCTTCCTTTCTTGTCAGAAACAACAACAACGACCCTCTCACAAACCCAAAAAGCTTCTCACCTTTTCCCCTCTCTCTCTCTCTGTTTCTAACAGAAACTCTCTTTTTCATTTTCTCTCTCTCTCTCTAGAGAATGGAGAGAGATATGCTCCCACCAAGAGCTCATCCTCACGCTCATGGCGTCCCTTGGATCGAACAAGAAGTCGAAGACGCAGCCTCATCATGGACTCGCGAGGCTACTGCTGATTCCACCAAAAACGACGTCGTCGACATTGCCGCCATGGGAGGCCCTCTCACTTCCTCCTTCAAATCCATGCTCGAAAGTGACTGGTTCATCCATTCTTCTTCTTCTTCGAATATTAACAATAACAATATTCCTTCATCGATATCTCACCATCATGATCTTCCTGCTCTTCCAATCTCAAATAACCCTCAAGATTCCACCAACGCCTTTTCCGATAATTTCCTCTTAAACCCCATCGATTCATCTTCTTCCTCCCCATTATTCTTCCCTCCCAAATCCTACTTCCCTTCTCTTTTCACCCCTAATCCCTTCGACATTAATAATGCCTCCTTCCTCGATTTGCCTTCCGATTCTTCTTTTCTCCCTCAGTTTCACCCAAATCACTCCTCCAATAATTCCCCTCTTCTCATGAACTTTTCATCCCTCAACAACACTCACCCTCCGATGATCGGAAACCTCGAGCTCACCTCGAACTCCGATTTCCCGCCGTCTCGTCTTCTTCCGGCCGCCGACAATGCCGGCGGGTTCGCTCCGCCGAGTCTCGACGGATTCGACGGCTCCGCGAGTGCTCTGTTTTCGAAGAGTAGGGTTTTAAGACCGCTTGACGTTTGTTCGCAACAACCAACTCTGTTTCAGAAGCGAGCTGCGCTTCGACAGGCCGCCGCCGGCGGAGGTGATAAGCTGGGGACGTTGGAGATCTCGGCGGCGTCGAGATTCGGCGATTATTCGACGAGGAAGAGGAAGGTGGTAGCGGCGGAAGAGGGCGAAATCGAGGAAGCTAGCTTCGATGCGTCGGGGTTGAATTATGATTCCGATGAGCTTAATGAGAACAGTAAGGTGGATCATCAGGATCAGGAGAATGGGAATGACGGCGGAAGCAATTCGAATGCAAATAGCACCGTCACCGGCGGCGGCGGCGGAGACCACAAGGGGAAGAAGAAGGGATTGCCGGCGAAGAATCTCATGGCGGAGAGAAGAAGAAGAAAGAAACTAAACGACCGATTGTACATGCTTCGTTCGGTCGTGCCCAAGATTAGCAAGGTAATTAATAATAATATTAAATATATAATAATTAATGATTGTACACAATTATGAGGTGGGTCTTTTGGAATCCCTTTTCTTCTACTCAGAAAAGTGAAAAGAAGCACGTTTAGCTAAGAAATTGACTAGTATATAATATATATATCTTTCTTACTAATATATAGTATAGAAAAGAAAATTATGAAGTGGGTCAATGTATTTATGTTTAGCAGAGAAATTGAATGGTATTGTTATTACTAATTATATGATTTTTTTTTTGTTGATATATAGATGGACAGGGCTTCTATTCTTGGGGATGCGATTGACTACTTGAAGGAGCTATTGCAAAGGATCAATGATCTTCATAATGAACTTGAGTCAACTCCACCTGGTTCACTGCTTCCACCACCACCACCACCTTCTGCAAATTTTCACCCTTTGACGCCCACTTTGCCTGCCCTTCCCTGCAGGGTTAAGGAAGAACTATGCCCTTCCTCCATGCCAAGCCCTAAGAACCAACCTGCAAGAGTAATAATCTTTTCTTCACATATATTTACTCAAGATTATGACTCCTTGCAATCCAGTCTTCAAAGAGACTGAGTTGTTCATTGATGGGCTATTCATAGATGGATTAACTTGTAATTAATGAGTTATGAATTTTTAAAAACTAAATCAAATATTTCAAAAGATCAAGGACTAATTAAAATAATTTCGTCCGTATAATCTAGGGACTAAAATTTAAGTTACTTTAATTTTGTGCGTGTTTGTGAAATTTACAGGTGGAGGTGAGGTTAAGGGAAGGGAGAGCTGTGAACATCCATATGTTTTGTGGTCGGAGACCAGGAATTTTGCTTTCCGCCATGAGAGCTTTGGACAGCTTAGGCTTGGACGTTCAGCAAGCTGTTATCAGCTGTTTCAATGGCTTTGCTTTAGATGTCTTCAGAGCTGAGGTATAGCTCTCTCTCAAATCCCAAATCATGACTTTCACTTTCTTCATATAATTTTGCTCCTTTATATTATGTTTTGACTTTTGATTACCAATTAGGTTTGGTCTTATCAATTTTCAATTGCGTCTATCTTGTTTGCGTTATTAGTGAGCTCTACTTTCTTTTTTTCTCATTCATATTCTTATTATTATATTTTAGACTCTTTTCACTTAGACAACGTGAAATTTTATTTGACACACAAAAAAGGAAAAAAATCCTTTACAGCCGCTTAAACTTTACAAATATGGATCTACTACTACGTACAAAATTTCAACTGTAATAGTGATAATATGAATAGTGACGATGTTTAATTTGAAGCTTAAGCTCATAGATTATATTAACTTATTAGCAACAAACATATATAGTTAATTCTTGTTGGTTATTTGTTGGGTTTAAGCAGCAATGCAGAGAAGGCCAAGATGTACCTCCTGAGCAAATCAAAGCAGTACTGTTGGATTCAGCGGGTTGCCATGGCATGATGTGAGCCATTATATATAGATATATATAGTTGATACATCAGACTATACTCTATAGTCTATAGCAGTTGTTGAACTTAATTTTGTTTTAAATCAATTATGCTTGTGCGCAGAGTAAACTTGTGTCCTTCATCTTTATTTGAACGTGGAGTAATTTTTCTTTTTCTTTCTTCTTATATATAACTCATATTTTTCGTCAAGTTCTTGTGTAAGTTTCTCCATGTGCAATTATGAACTTCATTCACACCACACTGATCAGCCATTCAAAAGCTGAAAATGATTTACGTCCAAACATAACCAAGATTATATAAAATTTGACGAGTTTTTCTCCGTAATTTTGTAGACTCAATTGCTTCAATTCTTTAATAAGTTTTGTGATTATGTTATAAAGAATTCAAACTTTTTAGAATTTTAAAAATAAAAAACTAATATTTTAACTATTTAAATTCAAACCTTCTATTTCCTAGTGTTTTTTTTTATTACAGTCCTTATGCGTTAGTCCCTTAACTAATTAAATTCAAACCTCCTATTTCCTACGTAGGGATGAGTAGGATATTCAATAATTTTATTATTTATATTTGTATCTATTTATCTTATTTAATATTTATATAAACTATATTCGATAAATTGATATTTGTATGAGTATCTAAAATATTAAAAAATAACATATATAAAATAATATATTCTAATTAAAAAATATAATATTTGATATTTGATATACAATATTTGTTAATTAAAATAAAATAATTAAAAATATAATAAAATATTTATATTATTAAATTAACGAATATTGTATATCAAATATCAAATATTTGATCTCTTAATTATTTATTCATTTAGTGATTTAGGACGAATATTAAATGTTTGAAACAATATTTATATCTATTTGATATTTGATTATTTTATCTAATTTATCCAATAAATTTTGAATATTTTAATTATTTTTTTATAGATAGATTTAATACTAGTCCAAAGGGCTCTTTCTTTTTTGGTGTGGCATTTAACAAAACCCAAAACTTCAAAAGTCCATATATGAACCAAAGAATCTTCAACGCATTGTCGTTTCATAAAAAGTGTGACAGTGTTTCTCGATTTTTGCATCGTGAACGACTATGTCCAGAATAAGACTGTCAGAAACTAAAAGTGTACGTCTCAAATGAGGAAATCGTCTCGAATAATACAGGTATCATCACCTGTTCTATGGGAAAAAAAAAGGGTAAATTCCACTTTGGTACCCTGTTCTATGGACCAATTCCACTTTGGTACCCTGTTCTTTCAAAAGTGACACTTTGGTACCCTGTTCTTTCAAAAATGTCATTTTGGTACCCTATTCTTTCAAAAGTGACATTTTGGTACCCTGTTCTTTGGACCAAGTGACACTTTGGTACCCTGTTCTTTCACTATTTGTTACTTTTTTAGGGTACCAAAGTGTCACTTGGTCAAAAGAACGGGGTACCAAAATGTCATTTTTGAAAGAACAGGGTACCAAAATGACATTTTTGAAAGAACAGGGTACCAAAGTGTCACTTTTGAAAGAACAGGGTACCAAAGTGGAATTGGTTCATAGAACAGGGTACCAAAGTGGAATTTACCCAAAAAAAAAGTATCGTCATGTGGGTTAAAGCATACTATGGATGGCTCGATCAGATCCACTTGGTTGCCATGTTGAGCAAAATACGATAATTTTTTAATTTGCTTTTGAATTTTTGATAAAGTAACTGTACATGAAAAAAAAATTGAGAAACGACTATTTAGTGATGATTTGTTGAGATTACAAGCTTTGTGTTACTAACTCACTATTAGCTCTGGCAATTAATACGGTATCTTTCTAGAAGATAAATTGCGAGCTAGGTCTAGTTTGATGATCCAAGCTTACTACTTACTCGCACATGACATTTTTTCCATTATACATCTAATCTAATAAAAAATGACATTTTTTTTGCTAACATGTTAAACACATCTCCCATTTAAAAAAATTAAACCAGGAATATCAAAATGAAATTATCTCCAAAGTTTTGAAAATTGGATCGGATAGACTGAATCAAGAATTGACCGATGATCTAATTTGATTCATATATAAAATTCTCTATTTCAAAAATCGATTAACAATTAAAATTGTCTATTCCAACTCCTCCTTGCTGTGCTAATCTTAATTAATTGAATTCTTTAGTTTTGAATTTTGATTTCTTACGGTTTAAAGAAATTGGTTGTTGATAATGTTGATTTTATTGTTGAGAGGATTTTTGATTTGTGGGCTAGGAAGCATGAACACTTCATTTTGAAGGCGTGTCGCCGTGTCAGACACGTGTCAGTGTCCGACACTCGTATGACACCGACACGACACATATCCATAAATTTTAGAATATAAATCAATTTTTTGTAACTTTAACATGATAGGAAAGAGAAAATAATAATAGATATGACATATATTATAAATAAAAATTGTAATTTTTAATTTTTTCATTAAAAATTATGAATATTTAATTATTTATATATATAAATATATGTCGTGTCGTGTCGCGTAATTTTGAGAGTTTGACGTGTCGCTGTGTCCGTGTCGTGTCCCGTGTTCGTGTCAGTGTCCATGCTTCATAGTTTGTGGGTCTTGATTTTGGAAAAATTTGGGAGTTTTGATTTGTTTGTAGTGTACTTGAATGAAAATTTCAGCTTCGGGTAGTTCAATATGGGGATTTTTTTTTATAAACCATAGATGCTCATTTGTCTTTTGAGGTTCTAAGGACTATTTTGATAAAGATTATAAACTTTTGGGATTAAAGTGTAATTAAATCATGACCTATTCAAAAGAAATCTTATGAAAAAGAGAAAATTATGTAATATTAGAATTCTAAAGACCCTTTTATAATTATTTTCAACTCAACGGTAAAGTTACATAATGTACCATTTAATTTCTGTTTTCTTTATGTTTTGATCCCTTTTAGTAAAGGGAAAGGACTTAAACGCATAAGAGAAGACTTGTTGGGAGGTTTTTGACATTTTAAGGTGGTCATAATCACATTTGCCGTTAAATCCTAACGAAAATAAAGCACAGGGGACCAATTCGCTAACGGAGCAAACCATGGGGCACCAAACTGCAAAAAATTTTCTTTTAGAGTAACAAAGTGGGATCGCCTCTAACCACAGGGTATCAAACTGCAATTTACCCTAATATTAATTAATATTATACAAAATGATTATATTTATATTAATTCATGCTAATTTATGAAAATTTATATTAATAAACTTATTAGTTTATTTTTTCTCTATGTTAATGTGATGATTGACTCTATTTATATCTAAGAATAAATATTTGATTATTCATAAAATATGAAAAATGATGATTAATTTTAATAGTAACTTAAATCTAAAGTATAAAGATTATAGGCCAGAGTTAAAATTTGGTGCTAATATTATGCTCAGTTCTCAATTTGGTTTCACATTTTTTTTTTACTTTTGGTCCCATATTTTTGGGTCAAGTTCTAATTTAATCCCATATCTTTTTTTGTTCTAAATTTGGTCCCATATCTTTAGATTAATTACAAAATAGGTCCTATATATCTAGGTAAGGTTTAGAAGTGGTCCCATATTTTTACAAAATGATCAACTAATGTTTGATCCTTTTGCAAAGATATAAGACTAATTCTGCAATTTGACTAAAAGATATGAGACAAAATAATGATATGGGATCAAAATTGGAACTTTTTGCAAAGATATAGGACAATACTGCAACAAAAAAATAATACAAAATCAAATTGGGAACGGAACAAAAGATATGGGACTAAATTTGTACTTTGACCAAGATTATAATATCTTAACTAATATTATCCATGATAATCCTTATTAATCAATTTTTTTTTGGTAAAAGTACTAATTTCATCTCCAAACTTTACACCAACTGTCAATTTCGTCCTCAAACTTTTTTTGCTATCAATTTCGTCCCCAAACTTTACACCAACTGTCAATTTCATCCCCAATATTTTTTTTCTGTCAATTTCGTCCCTAAACTTTACATCAACTGTCAATTTCGTCCCCGATCTTTCACATTTTCGTCAATTTTATCCTTTGACTAACTTCTTTTAATAAATTAACGACAGACTGCATCATGGTTTTGAATCTAAGTTAGGATTTGAGTTTTTTTTTTTATCAATTTTACATTATATATCGTTAGTCACATAGATTTTGTCGTCAATATTTGACTAAAGTAAGAGCAAAGGATAAAATTGACCAAAATGTGAAAGATTAGGGATGCAATTGACAGCAAAAAAAGATTGGGGACAAAATTGACAGCATGTGTAAAGTTTGGGGACGAAATAGACAGCAAAAAAAGATTGGAGACGAAATTGACCGCAGGTGTAAAGTTTGGGGACGAAATGAGTACTTTTGCCATTTTTTTTTTAAAAACAATTTCCGACCCAATAGTTGCCATGTAATCCAAGTGTTCAAGGGTCCAAAAATTCAACCGGATCGTTAATCACGGTCTCCGGTCTGACAGGTTTTAACTTTAAAATGAAACCTCGGTTTTTGGAAGCCCGTAGATGCCAAAAAGTTAAAACTTCCAAAAACGTATCCAAATCACTAAAATACCTTTTGGCATTTTTCTGCGCCACTTTCGGCACTCACCTTCATCTTCTTCGCATTCCTCCACATTTCAAAATTGAAACCATCACTGTGCTTCTTTTTCCGAACCTCTCTGTATCCAAACCCCTACGTTTATTCAATTTTCTGTATTTGGAGCTTCTTTAGAAGACCACGCTTCTGCATTTCCACCTTCTGAAACTCTTTCCTCCTAGGTATATTCTTCCTCAATTTCCTATCTATTTAACTTAAATGCGAGACATAGGTAAAAGGATTTATTTATTTATTTATTTTTTATTACGGCTAATCTGCAATTCATCGCAATATAATTAGTGACTTAATTAAGTAATGGGGAATTTGCAGATCAAGTTTTAAGAAGTTGATGCGATTGATTAATGAGTAATGACTGATACAGATCTTTGAGAGGTCTTTGTCATTTGAGTTATTTGTCGAAACAACATATTGGGATAATAGGCCATTTATAAAATAAGCATGGCTAGCGTATTGCAGTTTTGTGGTACAAAAATTGCCTTCTCTGTGAATTCTAGGAGTAGTTTGCGGTGCCAAGTTTTGTTGCCACAAAGAATTGGTTTCACAGCATCTGTTGCTTCTGTTGAGTGGTTATGTTGTAAAGGAACTGTTACAAGTAATAAGGTGGCATTCAGTGTCAAATGCAAGGCAGTAAATAGTGATATACTTGAGAAGAATGAGATTGAAAATGGGGACTTCAGTGGAACTGAGAAACCATACACTTGCGTCATGAAGTTTGGTGGCTCATCAGTGGCTTCTGCAGAGAGGATGAGAGAAGTTGCTAATCTTATACTAAGCTTTCCTGAAGAAAGGCCTATAATTGTTCTATCTGCAATGGGAAAGACAACTAACAAACTTTTGCTGGTATTATTTTCAGTCTCGGTTCATGTTAATACTTCTCTGTTATTCAAGTAAAGAAACATTCAGAACGAAATGGCTTTTTGTTTTGTTAGGCTGGAGAAAAAGCTGTAAGTTGTGGTGTTTCAAATGTCTCTTTTATTGATGAGCTCAGCTTTATAAAAGATTTGCATATAAGGCAAGAGCCACAGCCCATGAGTTTATACTTTGCTGTTCCATGTGTGATAGAAATGTTAAAAACACATGCACATTCTCATTGTGTGTTCTTATTTTATTCAGGACTGTTGATGAGCTTGGAGTGGACAGGTCTATTATAGCAGGTGAGTTGCCTTCTTTCCCCATTGATCAAATGTTGGTTCGATTGCTTAATTTGGATATCTATTTTTTGTTCTGGATTATTTCATCTTAGATCAATTTAACAGGAAAGTTCTGTGATCTGTTGGCATAAGTGTACAAGTGCATTTTTATACTGTTTGTTTGATTCTCTAACCGTCAATTGGTTGAGAACTATATTATTGACATTCAAGTGGTTAAGTCTATGTGAACATAACATGAAGTAGTTTGTAAAGTTAAAGAACTTTCTTTAGTATGACCGACTTGTAATTGAAGAAGTCAAGTAACTGAGTAAGCTGTTTGGAGCTAGCAACCTGATATATTAGCCTTAGGACTGGCCATTATCTTCTTAACCAGAAGGAGTGAATAAATTGCTTATGTACCGGTGTGCTTAGCTATATATGAGACTGTAAAATTGATCATCATATGAGTGGGATGAAATTGCATACCTACTACTTTTAGACTGTGATTGATGTCAAGGTCTCAGCAGAAAATGGATGCGTTGTAGTTTGAGCATGTTGTGTCAAAATTGCCATGATGAAATTACTTTTCATTACATTTATTTAGAAAAAGAAAATCCATTTCTGTGGATGATAACAGATCATAACATTGCTTATGTTCATGTATTGTGAGGGGAATGAACTAAATGCTGATGTGTGTGTATGGATTACAAATTTTAATTCTCAACCTCCAGTTGTGATAAGCAATTGCATATCTTGATTGCTGACTCTACATGTTAAACCAGTATTTTTAATCTGTTTGTATATTCAGTAGATGAGCATTTTGATCTCTATTAGAAGAGAAATTTTGCTAGTGTTTTTGCTAAACATCTCGTGGGCCAAGAATAAGCTATAATCTTAATATCTCATTGTTTTTAGTTTTTTTTTTTTTTTTTTTTTTTTTTNTTTTTTTTTTTTTTTTTTTTTTTTTTTTTTTTTTATCTTAATAACTTTCACATTGCTTTGTGTTTTATTAATTTATGATGGCCAAAGTGCGAGTTTGGTCCTATAACTTTGCTCTAGTTCCCAAATCAGTCCTATAACTTTTTTTGTCTCGAATTTGGTCCTGTATCTTTGCTCTAGGTCCCAAATCAGTCCTATATCTTTTTTTGTCTCGGGTTTGGTCCCATATGTTTTGAAAACCTCCCACCGCTAGTCCTCTGTCCATTTTAAATTACAATTTAGTCCTGAAAACTTCAAGTACCTTTTCACTTTAGTCCATGACTATCAAAATGAAACTGAAAGAGCATCTCTGAAGATTCTCATACCTTACATCTTGGTCCGAATTTTTCATAAACTGGAATAGAAATACAAAAACAACACAATTTAAAGCAAATAATAAGGGACCAAAACTGAAAAACGCATAAAATTTAAAACCCACCGGAAAATGCCACAAACTCGCTGAAAAACGTATGGAAATCACCGAGAAACTCAAGAACTCATCCCAAAACTCCAATCCTCACTGAAATCTCACTCAAATAATCGCCCTAAAATGCTTTAAGAAAGAATTTTCGAAAATACAAACTTTTGAGGAGGGAGGTGATAGAAGAAATGTAAGGTATTTCAGAACTTCTCTCTCGGAATCACCAAATGTAAGGGAATCTTCTATCACATCCCTCTTCAAAAGTTTGGATTTTCGAAAATTCTTTCTTAAAACATTTGAAGGCGATTATTTGAGTGAGACTTCAGTGAGGATTGGGGTTTTTGGATGAATTTTTGAGTTTCTCGGCAATTTCGGTACGTTTTCCGGTAGGTTTTAAATTTTCTGCGTTTTTAGTTTGGTTCCTCTGTCATCTTCTTTTAATTTGTGTATTTTTTACATTTATATTCCATTTCATGAAGAATTCATGGATTAGGGACCAAGATGTAAGACTTGAGAATCTTCAGGGATGCTCTTTCACTTTCATTTTGATAGTCAGAGACTAAAGTGAAAGAGACTTGAAATTTTTAGGACTATACTGTAATTTAAAATAGACGGAGGACTAACGGTGGGAGGTTTTCAAAACATATGGGACCAAAACTGAGACAAAAAAAGATATAGGACTAATTTGGGACCTGAAGCAAAGATACAGGACCAAATTCGAGACAAAAAAATTATAGGACTAATTTGGGAACTGGAGCAAAGTTATAGGACCAAATTCGTACTTTGGCCATTTATGATTGTTTCCACGATATTCAATTCTATTTTTTCAACTGATGGATTGAACTAATTATACCCTATACATATATTTTCTTTATTCTCAGTGTGGCTATTAAAATTTTTTCACTTGTTTCTACTAATATCTGTGTCATAAAAATTTCAGGGCATCTAGAAGAACTGGAGCAACTTCTGAAGGGGATTTCTATGATGAAAGAGTTGACTCTACGAACTCAAGACTACCTAGTTTCATTTGGAGAGTGCATGTCTACCAGGATCTTTGCTGCATATCTTAATACACTGGGTGTTAAGGCTCGTCAAGTATGTGTTCCTATTTTTTATTGAAGATAGTCTAACTCAAGTGTCTTTGAATTGGTTTTATTATATTCTATACAAGATGTCGCACCTGAATGCGACACAAATGAATTAATTTCAATTCATTTTAGAGTGCTAACTAAGATAGTACATTATTCTTTAAGTTAGCAAAGTTTAATGAAACATTGATTATTGAAACAAACTTAACATGTGGAGTAAATAAAAATATTTTTAAACTATAAGAACTTATTAAAGTTTTTAAATTATAGACCAAAAATGGAAAGCAACTACAAGGACCTAAAGAGTAATTTAACTTTTGTTTTTATTTGCAGTTTCTGACCATGCTAATTTAATGTATGGCAGTATGATGCATTTGAGATTGGTTTTATAACAACTGATGATTTCACCAATGCGGACATTCTAGAAGCAACTTATCCAGCTGTTGCAAAGAGGTTACACAGTGACTGGGTTTCTGATCCAGCAATTCCAATTGTTACAGGCTTCCTTGGAAAGGTTTTTATGATGCTCGAATTTTCCTACCTTTTTTCCTTAATATTTTGTCAGCAAATTTTTGGTTCAGTGAAATGAGAGTATTATCTGATGGAAAATTTGGTGTATGTGTAATTTTTTTTTCTTTTTTGCAGGCCCGGAAATCATGTGCTGTGACTACACTAGGTAGAGGCGGCAGTGATTTGACAGCAACAACAATTGGGAAAGCACTAGGATTGCCTGAGATCCAGGTTAGTTTTTAGGCACCTAACAGCAAATGTTAAAAGCTTGTCAACAGACTACCTTTGCACATTGAACGGTATGTTAGATGATGAGGTTGATTCATTAATATAGAAAGCAAGGAGCTGACGTCAAATTTTATGAATTTTTAGAATGATAGGCTACAAAATTTTTATTCGAAACAAAATTGATTTCAGCCCTCTGAACAGGTATGGAAAGATGTTGATGGTGTTTTAACCTGTGATCCAAATATTGTTCCCCAAGCAGAACCAGTCCCATACTTGACATTTGACGAGGCTGCAGAACTTGCTTACTTTGGTGCTCAGGTACGTATAATATAGCTTATCTAGTTCTGTTGGTATTAATCCAGGACCATTGAGGTTCATAAATTTAGAGATTCTAGCTTGCTATCTTCGTTCTGGTTTAGTGTTGAATTATGCTTCTGTTTGCATTATTATCAATCTTCTTGAGTGATATTAACATTGCTGGCAGCCATGTCATCCAACCTATTTTGTTGTTGTTTGACATAAAATGGAACTACATGGGAATATGGGATTGGAATCCCATCTGCAGAAAATTGTTAAATTGAGATCTCTATTTTCTGCTGGATCCTTTTAATTGCCTGCTTCACCACTTATTTTGATATCAAACTGTTAATAAGATAATAGATAAGGCTAACTTCACTGGGTTCTCCAAATAATCTCACATTGATTATGTTAATAGGCTTTTAATCCAATTTCCCCGTGTTATTTATCTAATCTATTATTAAGCTTTAGTATAAGGGATGTGATCACCCATGGTGCTGTTGTGAGCAACATGATTGTTAGATGTCCAATTGATAGGACCTGGATGTCGGATATAAGAATAATATTGTCGAAAGTAATTCTAATACATTTTTTGTTGATTTTCAGGTCCTGCATCCTCAGTCTATGAGACCTGCTAGGGAAAGTGATATTCCAGTTAGGGTTAAAAATTCTTATAACCCTAAAGCTCCAGGCACTCTCATTACCAAGACAAGAGATATGAGCAAGGTTTTGTAACAACTGAGCCTTGGCATATATAATAAATACTATTATCTAATGGCAGGCTATAAATATTGGTTACCGTTTCCTTTTCCACCTACAGGCTTTATTAACCAGCATTGTTCTGAAACGTAATGTGACTATGTTGGATATTGTAAGCACTCGCATGCTTGGTCAGTTTGGTTTCCTTGCTAGGGTGAGTAAACTAATGGTTGGCTTTCCTGATCCTGTCCTAGTGAGTGTTATAGAACTTCTACTGATTGTACCATAAAACTCAAGTATAACTGTTAATTCTACCTTTGTAGAGGCAATAGATAGGTTTTAAGATGATGAACAGAAGAAAATGCCAAAATGGCTAGCAACACAGCCAACACATAAAAAAATAAAATAGCAGAATATATAATGGGTGTCCGAGATTTGTTTTTACCTTGTATAACCTATGCTGCCTATTTTCTCACTCCTCCTACCCTCTAATCCACTGTTCGAGTAGGTCAGACTCCCAGTTCCTTTTCTGCCCTTCCTGTCATACCTCTTTTTTTTATTATTATAATACTCTCTTATATCATCACTATTGGGCTAGGTACAGTTTTCCCTAAACCCCGTTCACCACTCTTCTTATTCTTTCAGTATACGTAGCAGGCCCATCAGATCGAACCCTTTACAGTCTTCATAGTTCCATCTATTGTGCAGGTCTTTTCGATCTTTGAAGATTTAGGCATATCAGTAGATGTTGTAGCTACAAGTGAAGTCAGTATTTCCTTGACATTGGATCCATCAAAGTTGTGGAGCAGAGAACTAATTCAGCAGGCAATATGTGCTCTCTATAACTTTGTCAATGTTTTATTACTTTATAATTCTGGTATTTGAAATTTCTTTTTGTCAAGTGCTACCTTGTTAGATGATCTATCTTCTTGAGGTTCCCTGGTTTTCACTTAAATGCACGCTTGCTCAGTGGGATTTCTGTTGTCCAGCCATTTCATTTGGCTGTCATGCTTTATCTTCTTTGAGCAGGAACTCGACTATGTTGTTGAAGAGCTGGAGAAAATTGCTGTGGTAAATCTCCTACAAAACAAATCTATCATTTCTCTCATTGGAAATGTTCAGAGGTCATCACTGATATTGGAGAAGGTTCTGTATTATGCTCTATCTATTTGAAAGTAGTTTTCAGAATCCTTAAGTTTACTTTTGATGTTCTAGTTTTAATTGCTTTGTGTTAACACCATCGTCTGGGCCCCTGGTTTTGCTCTTTCTAGGGAATATCTTTTTGTTGAAAGTCAAATTCTTGTTCTGGCACAAAAAAAAAATCCAATTCTTCTTCCTCGAGAACCACGTGTTATTGTCAAATGAGTATCTTGGGATGATATATACAGCTTTATGCGGTGTTTCTCATGCATTTATATTCTTAGAAGCTTATTTTCTTCCGTAATCAGTCTCTTTTTAATTAGTGTGGCTGGAAATTATTGATTGGTGTGCTGTTGCAGGCATTTCATGTTCTTCGAACCCTTGGGGTCACTGTTCAGATGATCTCCCAGGGTGCATCTAAGGTATCAATCTGATCAACTTCATATATTTCTCTGTAGTTTGCGCTTTTAGGAAATTATCTGCCCTTCTTTTTCTATGCATGATTGGAGGTTTTTATTTGTTATTGGAGATTTGACATATGTTTGCAAGATTATATTAACAATTGCAAGGATTTTTGCATCCACTCGAACATATTCCATTAGAAGGAGTCTGTTATATTTATTCGCATGACTTGAAGTAGGGGCTTATTCAAATTTGAGTCAAGATGATTAAGTCTTACTTCAGTATGTGTCTGATTGTTCCTGTTTTATTTCCCACCAGGTGAATATATCATTGGTTGTTAATGATTGTGAAGCTGAGAAGTGTGTGAAGGCTCTCCACTCAACCTTCTTTGAGAGTGAGTTTTCGGAGTTAGAGAAGGAATATCTATCTGGAAACGGTAATGTTTCTGCATTATCATAAGAACACTTGTGGGGTCATCTCTTTGTTTTAGCCTATGCTACAACCATACGTAACTTATATCAACCCAGAACTTTCAATCCTGTCTGCCCTTGCGCGGTTCAGATGTAGCATGAAAGTGTTGAGCTGTTTGGTAAGAAGAAAGTTTTCGTTTGGGAGAATGAGGGAAGCATGTGTGAACTGTGAACTAGTTCTGGCATTGTTATTTGACCTTTATTTGCTGTCAGTTTCATCCCTGTTAACAAAAATCTTCAATATCATCCAAGTTAATGATTAAAAAGTCTAATTTGTCGATTTTGTTGTTAAATTCTTTTAACTCAAACAACTTCATGATTAAAGTGCGAAAATTACACTGATTTTTGCGATTAAATTATGAAATTGGGTTAAATATGAAGATAATATGGTCATGTGATGGACAAATTAGATTTTGTTTTCATTACTAATTTGGATAATATTAGTAATTAGGATGCAATTGATAATTTTTGCAAATATTATGAACAAAATTGACAGCAAAAAACACTTTAAAAAAAATTAGTGTGAGGATCTGAATAATCCTGAACGGTAGGAACAATATATGCTTTTTGTCTATTCTTTATTAGTCACCTCCAAAGGAATTGAGCAGCTGCAATAATTTACTATATTGTTCCATGGAAGAAGCTTTCACATAGTCTTCATGTGTAGTTGATATGATTTGAATCTATATGGGATTTGGAAATCTTTTTGAAGTTAATGTGACAAAATCATTCAGTCAAAGTGGAGAGTTCCGCCTCTCAAGGATTAGTTGAGATATGTAGGGTTTATACAGTCATCTGAATTGTCCCAAGTATGTGATAATATCAGAAATTCTGGAGATTATTACTAGTCTGTTTGGTGTGCTAAGCATTATACTTGAATTTTAGTTTTTATTTATTTATTGTGGATTACTGTGAGGTGTTGAATTAAGGTGTATTAGTATGATCATCATATGTAATATGGATAGAATTTTGAATTCAAATTCAATTTTCATTTCTAGTAACGAGCACTATATTGACTGAGACCTATCATACTTACCCTGAATTGAGTTACTTTTCATGATACTGTATGAGCTGATAATGAAAGGATGATAAAAATACAAGTTATTCTTCCCAGAATTAAGGCTACTGGATCGTTTGAGCTATCATATTAGATTAACCTAGACAAAATAAGTAAAAATCGAATTATACTGAAGATGGATAAAAGAAAAACATAGAACCAATCAGATCATCAAAAAATTGAAAAAGACACATTTTGTTTGTGTTACTTAATGGGACCAATTCAATGAAGACAAAAAAAATCTGTGAATATATTTTTTTTAAACGTATTGTGATAAACCAAAATAAATTTGAAACAAATTGACATGGCATTTGGTATATTAGCGTTTAAGTCAGCATTAAATATTTTTCATTAATTTATTGATTAGTAGGAGTAATTTGAAATATATATAGGTCATAACTTTGTGTGGTCCTTAATATTTATTCCAAATTTTATTTTGGTTTCTAATATATTTGTTGTTGTTTTTAGTCCTTAATGGTTTTTTAATAATTTTGTTTTGATTTTTAATTATTGGATGTGGTTATATTTTTCTCATTTTGAGTACGAATATAATAAAATTGGAGTTATTCTTAATGAATTTGTTCTTTGTCCAATAAGATTTGTTGGCAAACGAAATCAAATTAAATTTAAAATTGAATTCAAAAGTAAATTACTTAGTTTATTAAACTAGTTATATCTTTTTTATTTTAAATTTAAATGCGATTAAATCGAAATTACAAAGTGAGTTTTTTTCATACGAGATCTCCTGACTCATATGGACGGATAACATGGATGAAACTATGACAATGAGCATAATATTAAGAGGGCATTATAATGAAGCACTGAGTGTAAACTCTTCTGATTTCTTTTTTTTTGTCAGAAAAACTCTTCTGATTTCTGAAGCACTTAAAAACATTACAAATCAATCGGGCGTGACGGTGGTAAAGCCCGATTGTTAAAGTAATTGGGCTTTTAAAAGTAAATCGTATATTGAAACTGGCAAAAGCTGGACAAGCTGAGTGATGGCTTGATAGGAGTTGGTAAAATTGGAAAATGGTGAAGGGAAGAATTTTATTTTCGAGAATATAGAAAAATAGAAAAATATTTAGAGAGGTTATTACATTATTTTAGGAATAAAAAAATAACCAAATTATAAAGATAAATTAATAAAATTAAATCTTATACATATAACTTTTAATAGTTAATTATTATTTACTAAATTATTAATACTAATTAATTATTATATTTTATTTATAATATTATATAAAGTTTAAAAAATATGTATTTAAATATTTAATTATTTGATCACAATTAAATTCTGATTGAACCAATAAATCATAAATCAATATTTTGACTGGCTAAATAATCAATCTAATTTTAAAAAGCAGGACTAATTGCCTAATAATGTAATACACTATATTATTAAATCAGTGAAATAGACGATAATTCCATTCCAGGGTACTTCTTAAACCCGAATGCGTTAGGGTTTGGGACTTGTCTCTCCGCGATGGCTTGCACAATAGACTTTCGTTGTCTCGATGAGGGTTTCGGCGGCAAAACCTACAAACGCAAGCGGGAGGCCCAAGCCAACGCCGACATCGTCGACGACGGCGTCAACATCGGCGATGCCTCCATGGATGTCGACGACGCTTTTCCTCCGCCGTCAAAGAGATCGGCTCTGCCGTCCGCCGATAACCCTGACAAGCCCGTCTTCGGCAATCCAAGTTACGACGGCGTCATAGCCGGTAGGGTTTCCGGCCGGAAGTGGAAGCAGCCTCGGAAGAAGAGAGCGTCGGCGCTTCATGTGACTCTCAAAGGCACGACGTTTGAGCAGAGGGAGAGAGAGAAGCAGGTGAAGAAGGCGTACAAGGAGAGGATGACGGAGTTGAAGGAAGAGATTAGGTTGAATAAAGTCGAGAAGAGGAAGAAGAGGGAGGAGAGAGAGAAGAAGAAGCAAGAGAATATTTTGAAATCTGGAACGAAGCTTCAGGTGATTACTAATCCTAAAACACTGAAGAAGATCGCCAAGTCTAAGCAGAGGAAGAAGCTCAAAGTTGTTCCTGATGATTTGGTTAAGAAGTAGCCTGCCTTTTCTTTCCTTCTCCAGTTTTTATTTTAGTGAATTATTTGTAGTATCTTGCTGTGGCATAGGAAAATGCTTTGATATTTGAGTACAACATCTATGTTAATTTTTTTTTATTAATGAAATTTTGTTTGAGATAATTATACTGTTCTGCTTATGAGAATTTGAAGAAAATTTCCTCCAACTCTCTTTTTATGTAGAATTAAATATACTTGTCCATTGGAGATGTGATATTACTATCATTTATGCAAAATCTCAAGTTACCTCAATGGTTAATTCTCTCCTATGACCAAATATAAAGTTCAGCGAATCCAATATGGTATTATTAATCTTCAAAGAAACATAACAGTATCAAGATAAGTCAATTCTTTAGCCACCATTCTTTGTAGTAGTGAATAATGATAATGATGGTATGATTTATGGTTATATACTTATGTATGACTCTGACCCTGCAAATGAAATTCTTGAAAGTTGAATCAGGTTTTCTCTTTAGGACAAAACCGATTTTAGTTTTGATCTACATGAATTCCTGACTCTGATTCCCTATTGGTGACTCTGTTGCTTTGCTCTAGCTATTGCTAACCCAAGGGCAATGATTCACTTGAGATCAGGATAAGGTTAACTTTTCAGAGAGAAAGGTGTGAGAGAGAGGTACCAAAGTGTTATCCACCAAGAGGTGAGAGCTTCTTTCTCCCTACCTCTTCTTTCTTTCTCTGTTATAAGTTTATCCTCTCTATAGGGATCTTAACTTGTTTTATGATATGTTGAGAACTATTATAGTGTTATTTGAGTTCCTCCACCAGATTGAGTTGGATGGAGCTACATTTTTCACGGCCTTCATTGTGACTAGTTGCCTCCTGAGGTCATTATTATTTCGTTTATACATGTGAATTAACTAGTTGGAGGTTGGGATATTAGGATGCAATTACGTTTAGAAAGAAACAGAAGCACCCTTGAGTGGCCCTTTCAATTTGAGTATTATTGATTCTTAGTTACAGATTTTATTAGAATATCATATCTCATTACAATAAGGAATCTGAAAGAGAGCCGATAACTTCGGTTTGAGAGTATTAGGGTGTGTTTGGATTATAAGTATGTAATGAAATGATGATTTTATATAATGAAATGGTAATGAGAAAATTATGTAATGAAAATAGTGTTTGGATTAGTTTGAGATGTAATGAAAAAAATATGATGTGAAATTATGAAAAAGGGTATGTAATGATGGTGGTTGGTTGAAATAATTATATGGATTTTTTTAAATTGTATAGGGGTAGAATTGATAATTGATAATGGAATAAGATAGAAATAAAAAAAGATATTTTGACTTTTTGGTTGTGGTTGTTATGAAATGAAATGGTAATGAAATTGTCTTGGAATTTGTGCTAGAGGTGAATATTTGTAATGAAGGTTGGAGTTGCTTTATGTAATGAAATGAAAGGACCAAAATGTAAATAACATGAAAATTTTAAAAAC
>QANZ01018359.1:46412-79195 GCA_003254925.1 Chamaecrista fasciculata
AAGAGAGAGAGGTGTGAGTAAGAAAAAAAAAGAAAATAGTAAGAAAAGATGAATGGAGAGAGAAAGTTGTAAGGGTAATAAATAAAAATATTTTAATATGCAATTTACAAATATACCCTTTGAGTATTTTATTATTTTATAGTAAAAAGTAGGTAATTATAGGTAGTTGAGTAGGGATATGTTAGTAAATTGAGAAGTTAAATGAGAGATAAAGGAGAGATAAATGAGAAAAATAAAGGAGGGGAAGAAAACTGTGAAACAAACATGATTTTTTACTGTAGTTCTGGTATTAAAGAAGTATTGGAAAATAAAGGAGATATAAAGGAACATAACGGCAAATCCAAACGCACCCTTAAGAAAAATTTAAGATTCCCCCCAAAAAAATTAATTGAGCATTTAATACTAAAATAAAATTCTACTTGTGTTCAAAAGTGAAATTTTAACCATAAAAAAAATCATTCACACACAAGTTGTGAAAGGAAGGCCTATGTGGAATCTCTCTCTCTCTCTCTCCTATGTACGATCCTGTCCAATGGAACAACTTTTTCACCTTAAAAGAATAATTTTTTTCCTTTTTCCTTTTAGGCATTATTTTCATGCTTATTCTGCTGCACTAAGTTTGACATGGATGAAATAGACCCAAAGGCCTTTCAGGAAATGGAAGAAGTTAAAGAGATGATAGCCATGGATAATCATGTGGCTGCAAGAGACAAATTACTAAAAATGAAAAGCCAGTTTCCATCCATTGATGAAGAATTCTCGAGCATGATCTCTGTTTGCGACGTCTTAAACTCAGCAAAACTTGATTTCTCACATGGTGAATCTGACTGGTACTTCATTCTTCAAGTTCCACAAGCAGCCTCTGAAGAAGATGTTGAATCCCAATACAAAAAAATTTCAACCCTTCTGAAAAAATCCATCGAGCCTCACTTCATAGCTGCTGAATCTGCTCTGAAAATCGTTGAGGAAGCATACTCTGTGCTTTCAAACCCAGAAACAAGATCAATTTTTGACAAGAAGAGGGCCATCAAGTTCAAAGATCCTCAGCTGAACTTGTTTAGCGATGATTGCAATGTTCAAGAATGTTTTAGCTTCGATAACAACACTAAAAGTTCTGAACTTTTTGAAGTAGGCCAAGTTTGGGCTGCTTATGATCATGAATGCATGCCTAGAAGCTACTTTCAGATTCACAAGATTGAGAAGAACCCACTGAAGTTTCATGTAAAATCTTTAAGACCAGCTTCACTTTCTTCATTGGGATTGCCTATTGTTTGTGGGGTATTCCATGTGGAGAAGAATAATGAGACCAAAATGATAATGAAACCTGCCATGTTTTCCCACATCGTGTATGAATGTGATTATGATGATGCCAATGAGGAAATCCTAATCCACCCAAATGAACATGAGGTTTGGGCTATGTACAGAGAATTAGATTATCATCCTGGTGGGAAGTGTTCCCAGGACAATCTCAAGCTAGAAGTGGTTGAAATCGTTTCACCATGCACAAAATCAGGAAACATGTTGGCTGCAAGATTGGTCAAAGTAGATGTATTCAAGCTCAACAATGTCTTTAGAAGACAAAATGATCATGGTCAAGTTTTTTCAATTGCTTTAGATGAGTTATGCAAGTTTTCCCACAGGATTCCAGCACATAGATTTGTTGGGGGATACATGGATGATGGCCATTGCATGTTTGAGCTTGATCCTTATGCAGTTCCTTCTATGACAGATTCAGGAGCCTCTGAACCATTTGAGGCAGAAAATAAATGGGGCATTGGAGATTTTTCTTGTGATCAAATATGGGCTGTACGTGATGATCCTGATGCTATGCCAAGGAGATATGTAGTAGTGAAGAACGTGGGTGAAGAAGGTACCATAAGTGTGACATTTTTAGAGCCTATTCTTATGAGTTCTGATATGAAACGCTGGTTTGAACAAGGCATTCCAATTGCATGTGGTTCATTCAAGAAAGGTAAAAGCACTAAAATCTTGAGGGCGTGTCAGTTTTCTCATGTAGTGGAGTGCGAGAAAAGCCAATACGATTCCTTTTATATATATCCAAAGAAAGGTGAGGTTTGGGCTATGTATAAGAATTGGAATTGCAAATGGGATTTCACTAGTTGCAATCAGCAATATCAGATAGTTGAGATTGTTGCAGATTTAGCTGAGGGCTCTGAGATTTGTGTGGCTAGTTTGGTTGAGGTGAAGGGTTTTATGACTCTGTTTCAAAGGCAACGTTGTGATAGTGGGTGTGAGTTGATGATTCCTAGGAAGGAGTTTCTTTCATTCTCTCATCGGACTGTGGCTTCTCGTGTTCAGGCGACAGAGGAGAATGGGACATCCATGCCGTATTGGCACATAGAACCACACTACTTGGGTCCTTGAACGTTGGTTGCTTACACGAATGATGTTTCTTCGATGCTTGATCAAAGCCTTCCAGTTAATACCTAGATAATTATACCACTGTGGCACTAGGACACAATGACTATGTAAGATAACAAAACAAGAATTGGTTGTTGTTATAGTTTATTCCTGCTGCCTATGTTGTTTGTAGGTACTAAGTAGGATTTTATCTTGTTTAGTTTAAGAATGAAAACTTGGCGACTAGGAGGTCATTAAACAAAAGTGGTAGCTGAAAATAGAAATATCAATCAATTAATTTCCATATTTTTAAGTTGCTAACAAGATAACTTGCATTTATAAAAAAAATCTAAACCGTTAATCTGTGACATTGAATTATGAATCACATCCCATTCTGAAAAAGGGATGAAAAGAATGCAAATAAGAATAAAAAATAGCGTCCTATGCATCGTAGACTCAAGTATTTATTTGTTTATTTTCTTGTGAATGCTACTATTTATGCCCTCAGACATTCTCCTCAACATACCTGAACAAGAAAAATTCACTGCAAAATATCCGAAGCTGAATTCCGCTTTAGCCAACAGACCAAAATATACATAGTGTTTCGGCCTTTAAGGCCTACCAAGCGCCCTTAAGATCTGCTTGAACAAGTCAACATTGTTTGTAATTAAAAACCTTGTATAAAGGACTTCTGTACTTATAAAAGAAATGAGTTCTCCAAACTAAGGGAAACAATCAAACTGGACATACACTGCGCGCCCTGTAACATTTATTCTTGTTCCCAACATTGTCTAGTTATCTACAAGTAGTCAGATTCACACAAAATACAGGTTATCCATGAGAAGGTTGGTAAGTGATAATCACGAGGTTACTTCCTCTTGTAAGGAGCTGAAATGGCTGGAGAGTGAACTCACAATGGTAGGTACCCAAAACTCACAATATAAGGTCTTTGACATATTGGTCAATATCGCCTACCACCAGCAGTTGATAGAAGAACCCGGGTCGGTTTCTTCCCCTTCTTCCCAAAGTCACTTGTCTTGGGTCCATTCACGGTGTTAACACCGTCTGGTCTAGATATAACATTAGCAAAGGATGGTGTCTCCACGTTTCTCAAACCTGAGGAGCATAACAATACAGGGAAAAAAAAGAAAAGAACAAAAACGTTTTTAGACATTGAAGCAGGTCCATGTTTTGGTCATAGATAGAATAGATGATGACATATTTTGGTGAGCAGGAAAGATCAAAATCAAAAACTATAAAAGGATACTACCTGTTGTACTAGAAGAATCAGCTGACACATTTTGATTCTGAAGACCACCGGTCTCTTGAATGTTCAAGGATGGAGAATCATGACCAGCAGCAAAACCAAGCCTTGTAACATTTGAAAACAAATTTCTCCCCCCAACAACTGGAGGACTAGATGACACAGTAGAATTTCCCAAAGCTAAAAGAAAAAAACAGAATTAGCAAAAGGGTTCAATTTGTTTCCCCATCACACGTTGTATCGTCCTTTAGTGTGAAACAGACAAGAGAGAGGAAATCTTGTTTGTGTTCAGTCTCTAAAACTACAAGTCAGAAAGTTCATTTTCTGACACCAAAAGTCAAAGTATCTCACATAATAAAATCTTCAATAATATGATCTCAAGTTTATTCACTCCATAACTACTCTGATCAGCAAAAGGAAAGTAGATTACCTTCAAANGTGAAACGGACAAGAGAGAGGAAATCATGTTTGTGTTCAGTCTCTAAAACTACAAGTCAGAAAGTTCATTTTCTGACACCAAAAGTCAAAGTATCTCGCATAATAAAATCTTCAATAATATGATCTCAAGTTTATTCACTCCATAGCTACTCTGATCAGCAAAAGGAAAGTAGATTACCTTCAAAATCATCTATGGAGAATGTGGGTGAATTGTCATGTGACATAAATCGATAATCGGTTGGTATGGGAAGAGAATATGTAGAAGCAGCTTCAGCCTTGATTTTCTCCTTACGTTCCTATAAATAAAAATACACTATAATTCTAAAAGGCAAGGGAATACGCATGTTAAAACTTTGAACACCAAAAGCATAAACAAATAGAATAAAATATGAATTAATTTCTATATAAAAAAAAGAATAAAATATGAATGTAACAAGATAAATGCAGAATCGGTAGCAAAAAGTGAACCATCCTCATAAACACATCTACTATTATAATGGCAGAGAAACTTCTTTAAATAACACATTAATATATAATATGCTATAGTTCAAAGATACCTTCTTAGCAAGTTGTCTCCTTTGATTTGCACGCTTCTTCATTTCATCCATGAATGGGGCCAGTGATTCAGGAGGCAACGTCTCACTCAAATCAATTTCACAAAGCTAAAAATTGCAAGAAACCGTTTTTTAAAAATCATACAAATAACTTGCAGTAAAACTTTTTAGTATTGAAAGGCACCTGAAATGTTGTTGTCAGAGGAAAATGACTCAAATATCGGTAACGCCTCCTCATGGCCTCAGATTGAGTGGTTGTCTCCAATTGTAGAATCTTTCCGCTTATTCTGCAACCAATAAATTCTGATTAAAACCACAAGTCTGATGACACTTTGCAAGAGCTATATATACCTATTCAAACATAGAATCACCTGCAAGCTCATCTAATAAAAGTTTAATTCTAAGCAAGTATTTGCCTCTCAATAGTGGAGGATGATCCATGACAAAGCACAAAAGCAAAGGGCCAACACCTAAGAAGGCCTCACTGTGTAGATAGTGAATACCCAAAATCATTGGTCTGAGAATAAGTATTTTATCATCAACAACACAACTGAGCTTGGATAGTTAGGTGTTCAATATAGTGTATAAGCCAAATGCAAGATTTAACAACTTATGCCTTTCCATCTTCAGCAAATATCATTCAATCAAACATGAGCATCAATAAACATAATTTTCCAGCTATAACTTTGATATCCCTTTGTAATACTTGGTACAAAAGCACATTGGAAGAAAATGATTTAATCGTGACCATACCTGTTTGGAAGCATATCATAGCTCCCATAATGATGAAGTAGACATTTCATGTTCAGTGGATGAAGAATGAGGTGCTGACCATCGGTAGCCTGAGATGGAATAAACATATATATAGGCAACAGCCAAATATCATCATTAAAAAGGAAAAAGAAAACAGATTTTTATTCATACAGCATATTAGGAGTCCTAAATAAAGCTAAAACCAGCAACTCCTGATGAAAATTGACAAGGAATAAACTAAATTGTTTATTAAGAAAAACAAAGGTTACTATGACTAGACTTGATATTCCAATCTAGAAATAGAATAATAGACATTTAGACATCCACAATGTACATCCAAGACGAGTCAAAACAATCACAATTTTATTTCTTCTTCGAGAAAAAGAGAACCTATGGGTGAGAGAAGAGAACAATACAAAATAGTGCTCTATTAAAACCAGATTGAATCACAGAGAGAGCAGTTCAAAGTTCAGGGAGGCATGTTCCAACCATAGTCAAAATAATAAAATACAATAATCATAAGCCACTCCTCATTTTTATTTTTCTTTTAAATTTGAATATTTCTATTTACAATTTATATTGTGAAATGAAAAGACTAATTTTTATATACAAACACTGCCAGACAATCAGAAGGTCCCACCACCCATCGTAAAGCTAAGACCATACTTCTCTGTCTTGTAGTCAAATCCCAAATTGTACCTACCCACGCAACCAATTCACTGCCGACGCGAGGGTCAATAAATGCTTCACTTTTCCTATCTATCTTGTTATCTCTTCGGCTAGGCTGCACACTCCCTCTGATTTCTAATTAACCAGAGAAGTGGAAGATAGTTTCTTCATCAAAAAGTTATAAACAAGACAACTATTTTTCATACTTCCCTAGAAGGGACGTATGTCTCTCCATTTACTGATGTCAATAAAATCCTACAACCTATTCCCTTTCTGCTATTCCTTGAGATTAAACTAATTCAGTCCTTCTGACAAATAATATTGTCTGGAAATAATGTGTTATTGATCTCATGTATGTGAAGGTATTTGTACAAGTGAGTAATGAATCTATTCTAGGAAGGAAAACAAAAGAAGTAATTACAGGAGAGATTATAGCTAATTACTAATCACAATCCCTAATATTAATCCTAGAATAATTACAGATATTAATCAGATATTCTATCAATCTAACACTAACATATGTATTTGTTATTACTAAGTTATGCCATGGTTACAATACACGTCAACACTAGAGCCCAGAAAGTATAAGTGGACAAGCATCCCTTACAAACCACTTCTTAACCTTCAATAGCTCATCACTATTGTAAGGGATGCTAGTCCACTTATACTTTTTGGGAAACCATATATGTATTCGTTATCACTAAGTTATGTCATGGTTACAATTCACATCCGCAAGAGTGTGTGAATATCGAGTCCAATGACCATCATTTATATGTAATGCAATGGCATTATAGTTAGAGTTTCCTCCAAAATACTCTAGTTTAAAATCATTGATAAGTAGAGCAATGTAGAGGTTAAGGAAGGTTAGCTCAAATTCCTTCATTTCCTTCCCCTTTAAAATTTAAACTCCCAAACAAGGCGAAAGTCATCATGTTTCCTTCCCTTCCCTTTCATTCCTCTCCATTTTTCCAACTCCAAAAATACCCATCATTATCAAAGTGAAAATTATTCCATAATTTCACTCAATCCCTTTCAGTAAAGAGAGAGGAAAAACAATAATAAGGACGAATGTGGACTTATGGCAAGCCCATATAAGGGCTTGTGATTGAATTGAACTTGACAGCCTCTAACAGATTTTCCTATCTTATGTTCTTTCATTTCTTATTTTATATCTACCTTGCTGTGAAAGAGTGTAGTCAAAAGTGTTTGCCTGCTAGAAGACCTCATTGCCTCCTCCTGATTGAGGCAGGTGCCCAGGCACCTTTCTGGTGGATGCAAAGAACCCCCCCCCCCCCCCCCCCCCCCCCCCCCCCCCCCCCCCCCCCCCCCCCCCCCCNCCCCCCCAACTATCTTGCGTACAGCAGGCTTATTTTTCACAAATATGACCCATAAATACCCACCAAATAACTCATAATTATCAGGTTAAGTACTTTAAAACAAGATAAGTGTCTTAAACATATATGGTACCCCAATTTGCTATCTTTTATCGTGTTAGTTTATTATGCTTTCAAAATTCAGCAAAACCTTCTCTCTTTCAAACTTTTCAGCCTGCAAAAATTTATCTTTGTACAATTATTATGCTTATTTTGTTTTCCACTTAATAATTAATTTATATGTCAAATGTTATCCTAATAATTCATATTTATTTGTTTTCTACTTGCAAGTCATTTTTTTTTTCCTATTTAACATTTTAGCTCCAACTCCAAGCATGACAGGAAAGCAATAGTTAAAATTAGTGAAGAGAGTATATAGAACACTGACCAAGGCTGACTTCAGTGCCTGGCTTTGGGCATGGTGCATCAGGGCCAAGAGTATCAGCAAAAGAATTCTCGGGGAGATCACCAGGAGGAAGTATGGGTGGTTGCTCAGGCAAAGCTCTACCAAGAGTGAATATTTGAAGTTGGTGCATAAGTACAAATACCTAAAGTGGGAGAAGAAACAACAAAGAGATCTTCAACATTTAGAGGTACACAACCCATGATGAACCAGACTACAGAACTATTATGTGTACTCTGGTCAGAAAAATAAAAAAAGAAAAAAGCACAGACCTTCGCCAACTCATGCATTCTTTCTCCTGCAGTAAATGATGAGCCCTCTGGAATATCACCTGTCAGAAAAGCAAATAAATTATCTAAAAGGTCTTCACGATGTTGCAATCTTCCCTCCATGACGTATCAACCCAAAGGAAAAAGCATTACATAAACATGTACAAGCTTACCTTCCAAAGAGAATTTTTGTGGTGGCAAAAGCATGCATTTTAGTTCCTTTCGAGGAGATGATGATTCCATTGCTACAGGTAGAGAATTTTCAAGCTTATAAATAAATCCCTGGCACGCATGAAGTCATCAAGAAGAACAGAGAATAAAATAAAAATTACCTCTTTTGCACTTTTTCCACTCATCAGAGAGTATGTTAATAAGTAGATCTGACCAGATACCTCTTACCTCCTTTACTAGAGCAGAAGCAGAATTCTTATATGAAACCTGTATTTAAGAGGAAAACAGAATAAAATTAAAATTAGGAGAAGCAACTAGTACAGAAATGAGACTATAAGTACCATGATGATCATTAAGCATTTTATTAGTATCCTTTTACTGTTCCAAACATATTTTATTTTCATTTAATTTTTAAATAAGCACATTTAAGACCCGACTGTTCATTTGAAGATAAGAGACAGAAGTTTCTTCATTTTGTGATCAGATTTTTTTTTGTTTCTGGTATATTATTTTTTATAAGAGACAAGAGGATCAATCCAGGCATGCTATATCATAAACTATTATAATATTCCAAATAAAATAATCATGCCCAAGCATTCACATAGATCATTTTATTGTTTTAATTATTTTCAAAGAAGAAATTTAAATGAGAGAAGTACGGTACAAAAATTACAGATAGAAAGACAAGAGGACCATCAAAGAGAAGGCGAAGAATTGAATTCAAAGAACTAACTTAACAAAGCCTTCCAATCCCTTTGGACGTCCATAAGGGAGGCTCCTCTAAAGTAACCATTAGAAGAAACCAAAAAGAAGACCAAAAGATAATTCTCTTCTAATCTACCAGAGAGAACCAGGATTAGATGAACATTACCCAAGACAAAGACGATTGATTGATTAGCTAAAGTTTATATACAAACATACAATATCTAAAGTCAAATCCTTTATACCATCAAATCGTTCATATTTAAACTACATATTGATTATAATAAGGTTTAGGTCACTATCTCTTTCAAAGGTATAGTTATAGAAGTAGTATTGATGGAATGGATCAGACTATCAGAGTGCTTAAAAGATCAAATGGAATGATACACAAACAAGGAAATCTCTCATAAATTCCCAGGTACTCCATTATTTTTATTTAATTAAGACTTAAAGGGATTCCTCATAGTGTAATGCGTATCCCCCTCCCCCCTGTTTAAGTCATGGAATAGATGAAATAAATAAAAAAAATGAATTTTTGTTCAAGAATGAAATCTTATTGAAACTGTCCAGTTCATCCTTCAGAACCGGAGACCTTTGTTTTTTGGTAAACAGTTGCCCAGGGCTGATCACTACAACCCCCTTTCTGACGAGGCATCCCCCTTACAGGACTGTTTTGCAAAGTTCGTTAGAGCTTCTATTGCAAACACATCAGAGAAGAAAGCAGTATATCTGAAAGAACACCAAAGAAACTGGCATGGATAATGTATTAGCCAAGATCTCATGCCATGGGTACTCATCAATCCCACCCCATTATCATATTAGCTCACAAAGAAAACAGGACAATTGCATATTTGTAATTAATAATAAGAATATGCAATCATAGGTGAAGGTAGATAGTGTGGTTGCTGCTTTTAGGGCCTTGTGTTCTTACTTTCAACAAATCAAGGTGATAGCTGTTGAATTCTGTCTCACTGTAAGGAAGCAACTGGCGCAAAAGCCATCCACCATCCCACAGTGCCTCTGAAGATACATTAGAACGGCAAAAGAGATTGACTAATGCATCAAGCACCTGAAAAGCACATCCCAGATATATTATAGAATTACCATACTCAAGCATAACAAGCTCATCATATTACCATCCCATGGGGAAACGGTAAACAAAAACAAGCATTTTAGTGTACAAAAATTTTGTCCTAAACTGTAGATGGAGCTTAGATGGCAAGATATAGATGTTATTGAAAAGAAAAAGGAAATCAGTTAGTTAACCTTCATGCTTTTTGAGGCACAAATTTAGACAAGTAACCAGCAGGATGAATCATGTGAACTGAAAGACTTCATACAATTTTCTTTAAAAGAAACCATGAACGATCGGCCAAAGGGAAACAGGAGATACAATTATTTCCCATAAATCACTTAGGTCTCTCTTCTTTCACCAAATGGCTAAACACACTGAAAAATTTTAAAGTTTAGCTATTTCTTAAACAAAGGTTCGGGTCATATATGTACTAGAGGAGTGTGTGTATGTGTATTTCACAATCTAAAGTATTTTCTTTAAAGCCTTCTTAGACAAAGCATCAAGAAAAAAAAAATCAGAGATCATCCATAGATTGCCCCGTCTTCTACTTGTAGAGGAAAGTAAACAAGATGCAACTTTCTACATATCTAAAATTGATGAAGCACCAACAAACCTTTGAGTGAAGTCTACAAAGCCAAACAAATAAATCAAGCATGAAATTTATTCAATGTCCACTAACCATAAACAATACTTGTGAATTTTGAAGCTACAGTTCCACAAATTCAAATAAAGAGATGCATCTCCAATAACCAGGGAGGGAATTCGACATGGTATAGCTGAACTACTTATCACAAAAGAAGTAACACATCAACAAGACTACACTAGAGATGAACAAGTACCTGAAATCTATGCACACGGGGGGTTATTCCTAATTCAGAAGAAGGAAAAAGAACACCATACTGCTCCTGCAAGACAATGTACAGAAATTTAGGAAGCCAGTCATCAAGCAAAACATCTTCTAAAATTAGTCATGGTACAAAGAGAACTAAACAAAGTGAATCTAATATTCAATGTACAGTCAAACTTTGCATAATGTGAATTACAAATTATCAAAAATATACAATAATGAAATATCTTTAAGTTAATACTTGTATCCAACTTTCCTTTTATTGGCAGTTAAGGGTACCCAAAACAATGATAATCTTGAAAAGAACAGAGTTCAAAAATATTTAAGATGAAGAGTATGAATAAACTTCAATATAAATTCTGCAGTGCAGAAATTCACTAACAATAATTTGCGTTCAATTGAGATACTAAACCAGCAAAGCCAATTTTTCAAAATTAGACAACCATTAAGATAGATGTTGTTATCTGTAGCCTATGCACATACATGCTTGCCAGAGAAGAGCAGATAATGTAAAGTACCCATTTCGAAGCAAGGGTTCAAAGTTCAAACTACCAGATATGGAGTTTAATCACAAGCAGCTACCATAACTGGTGAACAAGATAGAATCATACTCAATTTCAAAAAGACCAGAAAAAATATATATATAAGAATGCGTAACAATCACTGAAATATAAAGGGAACTGCAAACCTTAATCTTTTCAAGGTAGACATCAAGCTCACCACCAATGCCATCCTTTGTCAAGCTACTTTCTGAAGAAAAAAGTTGTTCTTCGCCTGAAGCCTCACCAACTAAAGCTTGCTACACAAATATGCACTATCAATTAAATAATAGACAACAAGAGACCATATTCATCAAAAGAGGAAAAAAGAAAAGTTTCTCTTTGTGTGAAGCCTCACCAACTAAAGCTTGTCACACAAATAAGCATTGCCCATTAAATGGTCAATCAAGCAAACAAAATATTCATCTAAAGTGAAACAATGGCCCTACTTGACGGGTCATCTGTAACCGTAACCTATTTGCACAACTACCGATGGATGAGCCAAATTTCAAAATCTCACTACCAAAAAAACGAAATTAAATATACAAATACCAAAATTCCTCAATAAACCATTTGTAACTGTCTCATCAACATACTCATAACTACTTCCAGAAAAAGAAAAAAAAAACTTTTTTTTGGCAATTATTCAAGATGTTAGAGGTCTTCATATATGGCTGTTTTCCTTGAAACAAAATTTCCTGATCAAGAATTAATTCAGACAACTTCTACCACAAGCAACAGGATTTTCTCTCACTCTCTCCACAATACAACCTCAACCACTCCAGCATCATCAACTTCACTTACAGATTATTACATCCTTGAATGTAGTGTAATGACATTTTCTACCATCAAGAGTATATAAACAGAAGTAGTTGGCATCTAGATTGAAATTACTTTTCCTATTATTTACAGATTTTGATGATAGTGGCATGTCTAGGTATATTCAAATAAATGATGCTGATGCCGTGATGCGGATAAGAATAGGTTTAAAGATCTAAAGAACAGGATATAACTACATCATTTGATTAATATACACTCATACTCAACTTTCTTGTGTAGTTAGCACAAAAGATAGATAACAGGATAACACCTACAAAACAACTACGATAACCTTATCTAAAATTTTGGCAGCAGTAACACTAATTTTAGTTGATTATTTAACACTAGACAAAAAGAAGCGTGCCAACTCTTAAATGCTTATATAATGATTGCAGTGATCAAATAGGATTGTGAAAATCAATCAGAATTCAAGTGTTTTAGCCTAGATGTTAGAGATTTTAGAATTTATTGCATTAATTGTATTTCCTAGAATAGGCTCTCTCCTCTTGTGTAAATACCCTATGACATTTAGCAATACATATTAAGAAAGTTTTTCACTCTACATATTCTACAAAGGTCAAAATGGTAGAATTTGACATACCAATAAGAGTTTCTTGTGTTGTTTGCGTTGTGGAAGAATTCCAAGTCCATCAAGCATCGATTCATCAAGTTCTACAAAATGAGATTATTAAGTAAACAGAAATGTATGCGATGCAATGGTGAAGTAATCAAAATCTCAGTGGCACAACCTTTAGTTTGCAGCAGAGTGGCAAGCACACTCAAAGAACCCAAAACTTCTATATCATCCCCTTGTGTTAGGTATTCAAGCAAAACTTTCCTGCAGCAATCACAGACGTGCGATGACAAGAACCGCAGAAGAAACATCATATATAAATAGATATCATACACAGACACAAACACAACCTAAACTAGCACAATTGCACTATTATAAAACATCCAAAAAAATTACATACATGAACTAGAGTTCAGCACAAACAGCCAATCACCAAGAGAACATTATACTAAACATGATTGAAGAGCCCCAAAATAAATCGTCCGAAGAATAGCCTCAAAGATCATATATCCAAGTGAAGAACTAGAGTAAAACACATTTGCACTTACGTAACTACTAAAAAAGTCTATTTCCAATCGGAATATTACATATTTTCACTCAGATAACTGCGTACAAAGTATAGGCAAGGTTGTTACTAAAAATAGCATGATAAATTGATATATGCTTCCTGTAACAAGCACAAATACAAAGATAACTGTCCTTAATCCAAAGTATTTAGTGTAAACAAAAATAAGTTCAAATTCTGTAACTGAACAGTGTCTTTCACCTTACAGACAAATTTGAACTGCCAGAATCATTTTGTGTGATATCATTTTCTGGAAGAAAACCTGAAGCACTAGATGAGTATGGAACATTGACTGCTGAACTACCACTATCTGACCCTTGGCTTTCTGACGTCAAACCATGATTAAATAAGTGGCCATTGGCTTTACCCCCAGAACCTTTAGTAATCACCTCTAAGGGATAAAAAAGTGCAGCAGCAATTGTATTTGCCAAATCTTTGATTTTGACTATCCTCAGGATGCAGCAAAGTAAGTAGAGAGAAGTGACAACACCACTTTGCATGTCCTGAATGAACATGCGACCAAACATTAATAAGAATATGTTGCAATATATAATTAAAGCGTGTCAATTTAAAAACTTTTCAATGATCATTTAACACCGTAGAAGATGGATCGAAGAAGTAAACTGAGAAGGTCATAAAGTGAGGTTCCATACATTATCACCAACCATCCTCAGGGAAGGAAGAAGTAATGGAAATATCAGAAGCATAAGAATGCTGTCTGTTATTATACTCCCAATGTCAGGAATTCCGGCAGAGACAATGTCACTAAAGTAGTAGAGATTATCCTCAATTTCATCTACTGCAGAAAAAATTGTAGAGGTAGAATCCAAGCCTGGATTTCTGTCTCAGTAACCAAAAATGACTTTTCAGAAACAAGAAAATATGACAATAATATTTCTAAGAGAGGCAAAAAAAAAAAGTTTTGATGCTTACTTCAATGTTTCAGATACCAGTCTATTTAAATCCATGCACTGCTTCCTAAAAAATGAAATCAGGTTTGAGAAGTAATCTGTGTGAGGAGCGCTAGTTATAAATCTATTAACGCAGTCATCTCCAACTGAAAAATTGTGCATTAGGTATATTAGAAATTAACATTATGTAATAACAAATGGGTTCAGAAGAGACAAGGAAAAGACACAGTTAAAGCCATAAGTCAATAAAAGCTCACCGTGATAAACATTAAGGGTCACAGTACGTACTGCAGTGCGAACCATGCTTTCCTCATGAAAGGCAAAGCGTATAGCCTCAACATACAGTGGAAAAGAAACTACTTCATCCTAAACACAGAAAATTAGAGTAAAGACAATTGGACATCTCAAAAACAAAGGCAGAGTTATCTCCTCCCAAGCCAAAAGATAAAAATCCTCCTATGGAAGTTTGGGTAAAAACAGTTGGACGACTGTTCTATGATTCTGTCCATAGGATTGATAATCTCATCTCACTGGATTTGACAGGTACACACTAGTAATGGTTCAATAGGCTTCTCTCTCAAAGTCATTCACTTGAAACATCAGCCTAATTGGCAGAGCTAACCTAAAACAACTCTTCATTGTATTTCCAGCCATGAAGCATGGACAAGTGACACAGCAATAAAACCAAAGAACCATACAGTTAGCATCAAGATATTCTACGCATTTTATGCCACTATTTATCAAAAAATATATATAATAGATGAAAAGATGTTAAACTACATTGTTCAAATTATTCATGCACAACAATCAAAGATTTGGTGCATTGTTTTGGGGATTTGGAGAGGGGGGGCATTCTTAAGATGGATTTAGAGACTAGAAAGCCCATCTTTATGAGGTAATTTGAATAATGTAGTTTAATATCTTTTCATGATGAAACTCTGCCTAGGATATGATGAAACCAATATCATTTAGCCAAGAGCAAATAGCTAGAAAAGCTAACCAAAATGTCATCCCCTTTACCATTCTAATGCTTACAATGTGATAATATCAGAATAAGAAGATCCGAAAGCAAAAACCTTACATCTTGTGTCTTTACAAGCAGAGGAATTGTACCCTTATTCAACTTTCCACTTATTGCCCTACAAAAACACAGACATTTAACCAAAAAACTAAATGACATAATATTACCAAAAAAACGGAAGTCAAATGATTTTATGCAGAGATATCATCAACAATATTTACCAGTAGGATAGATATTTAAAACAAACCTTAGAAAAGATATGTAGTATGACAATAGCTCTTCATTGCGAAAGTCAAATGAATACGTTATCAAGTAGTTCATATGTTCATTACTAAACATATAGTCTGCAAAAATCTCAACAGAAATTATCACAATCAGAAGTGCTACATCTTACTGATAAACAAATAGAAAGACAGGAAAGGTCTTCATTAGAAAATCATCTTACATATAGCATGTTCACTTTTTAGGTTCTGGATCATAATGCTGACTGTTTGCAGCAACTGAAGTGGAACACTGACAGTCCTGCTAAGTTTTAGAATACGTACAAACTCTCCCATAACCTGCTTTTCCATGAAGAATCTGCCAAAAGCCAGGATATGAGAAACCGCTGGTACTAAAGAAATAACATCAAGACAGATAAGTTTTAAGCAAACTCACTCAAAAAAGCTTGGGTCATGTTGGTCTCCATATGTTATCAACTCAGAAATTGATCTCAGTGCCTCAACAACAAAATCCTTCAACACATAACACAGTGGAAAAAATAAAAGTAAGCCCAAGGATAAACAAGTCAACAAGAGTTCTAAGCCAACAAGTAGGGTGGAAGCAGTTTTAATAATATACCTTATTAACCTCATTAACAACTTGAATTTTTGCCAATTGATCACTTAAATACCTAAACACCAAAGGGCAGTATAACTTAATTAATGAACTAAAGAAAATAAATATCCAGTAAGATTAATACACCCTTCTATTTCAATAGAAGAAAAAACCTTATTAGAAAAAAAGAATGGTGCAACAGTGGAGTACAAGATATCATCATAAAGAGAAACATAAGGAACAGAAACACAGCCTTAATCACGCAAAAAAAGATACCCAATCCCTCGGCATATCCAGCTGATGCATGCCCACAAAAAACCATGAGCAAAACCCAAGATAGAAGCCATAGTCATGAGAACAAGTTCAAATATTGCCGTTCAGGGCTTCCAGCACAACCAAAGACATATTTTTTAACGTCCGAATTCTCCACAAACATTAAATTTAAAGTTTTGAAACTTATTTAGGTAATACGTAGACCAAAAATCAAATAAAACAACTTAAAATCCAAAATCTACAGAGTTCAATAAATTCCCAATCTACATTCCATGACGCTTAAGTTCTCTTAATCTAAAATGTCAGAAGCTTCAAAGTATCATCGTTCTTTTCACTGTAAGTTCAGAATAAACCCCCAACCCACTAGGGTCGAGAAGTTATCGCACGAAGCAGCCATAGGGGCCAAGCACTATACAATTAAACTACTTAATCTTGTTAAACTTTCAATTGAACTGTGACAAATTGAGATACATTCACACTGCAACAAATAACCCCAACTAAAAAGACCACGTGGGCATTCCGCGACCGACCTGAGCTCATCTAAGGAAAAACGATCTCTGGATCTCCAGAAGGAAGCCCACATGATTGGAAAAGATCAACCCTCCAAATTGAGGTCAATTAAGTTCATTCTGAACCCTCTACGGATCTCAAATCGGTACCAATTTCGAAGACTGAATTGAGCAATCGTCACCGAGCAGAATCGGAAGAGCTCATCCCGCATCAATCGGAAACTGCTCGATCCTCGCGAGCAGCTTCGAAGGGAAAACAAAACCCCAAATTCGAAATTGCGTGAATCGAGAGAAGACGAAGAGTAGGGTTTTCGAAGGATCGTGATCCGAGGAGACTGTTCGCAGAGAGGAAGGAATAAATAAAGAATATACTTTTTTTTTTTACCGTTTTATTTTCGCTGTGATTCGAGTATTTATAGAGTTGTCCTACGATGAAGAACGAAGAAGGAAGTGAGGGTAAAGGAATTTGAAGGAAGGTTTGGGAAAATCGAAAATTCAGATTCAGAGTATATATATAAAGTTGGGAATCTTGCCGGAATTCAACGGAAGAAGTTGATGAAGATGATGATGATAGTGCCAACCTTGGTGGTGCGAGAAGGAGGCTATGTAGTGGGCCGGGTTCCAAAGAGCACTAGGCCCAGTACTATTATCATTAAGGCCCATTGGGCCGAGTTACTAGATTGGTGAACATGAATCACAATATGNGAATATTAGGCCATACATTTAGGACCAAAATGAACCTTTCACCACACATTTTATTAGAATTTAGTGTTGTTTTCTAATTTGCTATTTGGTCCTCAAACTATTATTTGTTATTTTTTTGTTGTTCAATTTCATAAATAGACCCCATTAATAATGATTGGGGTTTTCTACAAGGCCCCAGTTATCTTTTACACATGTTAGAGATTGATTAATTAGAACAGTTCGAATTTATGGACCAAATTGTATGTCAAAAAATAATTCCAATATTAAATTCATTTTGGCCCATAATCTCATCCACTTGGATTTGGATTGACCCCTAACCCTCAATCCAAAATTTTCTCATCCTCACAATTTCATATCACACTTCCCAATATCATCTCATCTCAATATTATTTCAATCAAAACACAACCAAACACCTATCATCTCATCTCATTATCTCCATTTCATCTCATTATTTCCTACCATTTCTACCCCTATACAAATTACAAAAATCCATCAACTTATTTCTACCAACCACAATCATTACATACCCTTTTATATAATTTCACACCCTATTTAACATCATTATCACTAAAATCACCCAAACACCAATACATCATCTCATCTCATCCAATTAAAAAATAATCTCATCCCATCCATTTGGATGAGATTGGATGAGATTGGATTAAAATTAACTGCCTCCCAAACAGACCCTTAGATATTATTTTTAATTGGCCAAAGTTCTATATTGGTCCCTCATGTTTGCTCGAAGTTTTATTTTGGTCCCTCAATTTTTTTTGTTCTGTTTTGATCCCTCATGTTTGCTCAAGGTTCTATTTTGATCCCTCAAGTATTTTTGGTTCTATTTTTGTCCCTCATGTTTTTTCAAAGTTCCATTTTGGTCCCTAAAATATTCAAAAAGTTTCACTGTTGTCCTTGACCCTTTTCCATCCACTTTTTCCATTAAAAAAAGAAAAAAAAAACTAGCTTTCATCTCCCAACAATTTTTCTCTTTTCATTAAGGTCCTTCCATTTTGTAAAAGAACAAAATTGTTAGGAGATGAAAGTTAATTTTNTTTCTTTAAAAAATATCTTATTAATTCTATTTTTATTTTAAACTTGGGATGTTACAGATATAAAAGCATCAAAGGTATTTTTCGGTTAATTCTATTTTTTTAATGCTTTCAGGCATTTATATATTAGAATCTGAGAGTGGTTTTGAATATTTATTTTTTAAATATATGGTAATCACTGTTAGAAATAAGGGTTATAGCAGCAAGCATAACTGCTGGTAAAAATTGTAATAACTATTATTAAAGCTTTACCAGTAGTTGAGTAGATTGCTACTATAGGTAACCAAACTGTTGCTATTTTCTTGTCATTATAAGCTATACCAGCAGATATATCAGTTGTTGGTATAAACATTTTTTATAGTAACAGACAGGGAGACTGCTGCTATAGGATAAAAAAACTGCTAGTACAGACAAACTGTATTGCAGCAAATCAAAACTACTAGTATAGCTAGAGTCAAGAAAACAACTAGTATAAATAAATAGATTGTATTATACCAAAAGGAAATTTATTGCTATATAGTTAAAATAATTGTCACTATATAAATTTTACAATAATTTCTAATATTAATATAAATAGAACAATACTAGAAAAATAGAAAAATGAATGCACGACTAACAAATTTTCCAGCATCAATGCTAAATTATCAATTCATTTTATAGAAGTAACAAAGAACTCGGTACATCATATTAATACATTATAGGCTTAAGTGCACTTTTGGTCCCAATACTATGACTCAGGTTTCAATTTGGTCCCATAACTATTTTTGTTGCAGATTTGGTCCCAAACCTTCGCAAAAAGTTTCACAGTTAGTCCCCTGGTCACTTCCGTCCAAATTTTGCCGTTAATTCTGACGTGGCAGTGTGACTGGGATGTTGACGTGGCAAAATCAAATGAGATGGACTAAATTAGGATCAATATGTAACATTTCATAACTTCTCTATACTCATTCCATAATTTTATTCAAAATGAATTGCCTTCTTCTTCTTCTTCTTCTTCTTCTTCGTTTTCTTCTCCTTGTTCATCGTCTTTCCGCGTCACTATCTCACATTCTCACTCCTTCACTCTCTTCTTCTTCCTCTTGCTTCGTCTCTGTCTCATCAGTACCAAAAATGGAATTCGTCTCTTGTTTCTGGAAAATCACCGGAAAATTGATTGTGCGACAGAAACAGAAGCCTGAGCGATGTCAAATTTGAGAGAATCCGGGGGATTTGACCGGAAAAACGGTTACGATTTAGGCTCAGAACTCGAAGGTGAGTGAGAGAAGCTAAGGGTTCGATGGAGCCTCGAAGTTCGAGATTCTCGAGTACGAGACGCGAGACTCGGCCATTGAAGCAAGAAACATAAGTCCAGGTCGAAGAACATGGGTCGGTGGTGTGGTTCCAAGATTTGAGGTTATTTTGAGAATCGGAAGCTGATTTGAACGCCATGAGAGCATTTAAATCTGGGTTTGTGGATGCTTTTACGATTAGAAGGAAATGGAAAACGAAGGAGAAGAAGGTAGAAAGTAGAATGAAGTAAGAGGGTAACGCCATTTTTGGTACTGATGAGACAGAGACGAAGCTCCTAGTCGATGCCGGTGATGAGACAGAGAAGCAGAGGAGAAGAAAACGAAGAAGAAGAAGAAGAAGAAGAAGAAGAAGAAGGCAATTCATTTTGAATAAAATTATGCGTTCAGTCCAGAGAAGTTATGAAATGTTACATATTGATCCTAATTTAGTCCATCTCATTTGATTTTGCCACGTCAGCATCCCAGTCACACTGCCACGTCACAATTAACGGCGAAAATTGGACGGAAGTGACCAGGGGACTAACTGTGAAACTTTTTGCGAAGGTTTGGGACCAAATCTGCAACAAAAATAGTTATGGGACCAAATTGAAACCTGAGTCATAGTATTGGGACCAAAAGTGCACTTAAGCCTACATTATATTAATTTGAACTCAGTAAATCATACTAACACTACAAAAAAAAGGCTATAGGTGGCGACAAATTCCGCCACCTAAACTTAAAAAGTTGCCACCTATTATTTTTTGTGGCAACTTATTGCCACTGTAAGGTTGTGGGCTATACCCTTGTCATTGAAGTTTTTTTGTTGCAAAAATGCAGTTGCCACTAAAAATGATATAATAGGTGGCAACAATTTTGCCACCAAAAATTTTTATTTTTAATTAATTTTTAAATTATAAAATGAGTTGCCACCAAAAGTGATACAACAGGTGGCAAGGTTGGTCACCACCAAAAGTTCTCCTTATATTTTGGTAGCAATAATATTGCCACAAATACCCATAAATATTTATATATTTTTTTATATTAATTCTCCTTATATTTTTTTTGGTAACAATTCTCCTTATGTTTTGCTAGAAAAGCTTTATGGTCATGTTTTCAATTTGCCACCATGATAGGAATATAGAATCAAGAGAACCATATATTTTAGGAAAAGAAAACAAAATACCAAAAATCATTATAATCCAAAATATAATCCAATATTTAATCCAAAATATAATCCATCAATCTTTCTTACATATTAAAACTAAAGTTTGTCCAAAAATAATCCATCAATCTTTAAGTTTGCCCAAAATATAATCTTCAAAAAATTAGATGAACAAATCCTAGTTAAATTTTAGGCTTGTTGCTCCTCATGGTCATTGGTTCTTGGAAAAGAAACCTTGGGAATTTGAAATTGTCCCTACAAAAAAAATAAAACAATATATTAGTTAAAAACAACATCAACAGTTACTGCTAACATGCAAAATTGTTAACCATAAATTCTCATTTAAAATAACACATGAAGTATCCAGCTAATACAACTTATGGTCACGAATAGTTCAAGAAGTCAGATTGCAGATTCCATTGTGCTAACTTACTGATTAAACACCAACCTTATGTCATATTGCAATTGGGTAGAATTCAGCATTCATCTAGAAAAATATGGTCACTTCATCTCTTCTTCTCCATAAGCACAATTCTAATATACGGGCTTAGATAATTGTATACTTTATATAAACCAAAAAAATCTGTATGCTGAGAGACAAATAGCGCCAAAAGCAAGGGCAGGAGGACAATATGGTAACATTAAACAACAACCTAAGCAGCCAAACTGGAATAAAAAAATTAGCCTCAGTATTTAAATTAAAATGCTAGACATATAACAGAGTCTGAGTGTGTGGAGATTTTCCAAGTGCTTTGAACTCATAAATAAACCCAAAAAAAGAAAAAAGCTTACCCTCTTCACTTCACTAGTCACTACCACCGCCAAGCTAAACTAATCAACCAAACTCCATTATCTGTAAGCATTCACGCGAATCATGGATTATACAACCCAATAATGTCCATTCTTACTTACACCAGAAAAAGCCATGTCTCTTCAATAGCTAGCTAGCTATCTATCTATATCACACTATATGCCTTCTTTTCCATAATCATTTAGCTCCAAGAAACTCAGAGAATGCATATTCTGAAGTGGTGAGGCAGAAATAGGTAACAAACAACACTCTTGTGTTTGTGTGTGTGTATGTTTTTTTAAAAAACCAGTTACAATAAAAGCAGATTTTTTCCACACCTTTTTGTTTTTTAAGATTCTAAAAACTTATTTGTCATTCTGTAATTGGTATCATGATTCCACACCTTTTCAGCAAGCAATATATATATGTATCTAAATTCTATTGCTATCTTCAAATTAGACTATGATTTTCTTTTAATTTGTTACAATAAAAGCAGATTTTTTCCTTCATCTGTATGGTTTTGCACAATCATTCCTAACCTCCTATATTTAAATTTTCATTGTCAATAAATCAACCAAAAAGTTCTCTCCATCTATTTGGTTTGAATTTCCAACAATGTCATCCCTTCAGCAAGAGCACAACAAATAAACCAGATGCATAAATCCCATCTCAAAACAAGTGAAAACAGCTGTTTATAATCCAAATCAAGGCTTAGACCACTGTAGAAATGTAAACAGCTTAAAATGTAGAAATGGAAAGCAAGAAAGAATTGGAAAGACTTACCTCTAAGAGCATGAGAAGATAGGAACAAACAGTAAAACGATGATGGCGAGGGATTTTGGAGTTGAATTCGTCGACGATCTCATCGAATGGACTCTGCTCTGCTTAGATACAAGGCCAAGTGGAGAATGAAGAATGTGAATGAACGCGCCAAGTTGAGAATGAAAAGTCATTCTCAATCTTGATAGACGCTTCAGAGCTTTGCACAGTCTTACTAGCTGTCTGGTCTGGAGACATGGTTGTTCTGCTTCTCTTGAAATTTAGATTTTCATCAAACTTGCAAGGCCAGTCATCCATAGATTCACATACAGGATTGAAACTCTATTACAGTGAGCATATCATCCCATTTTTAGCAAAATAATTATAATAATATTAATAAATCTTAACATCTAAAAATCACCAGAAGAACAGAAAAAAGAAACGTACCTTTACGTCATCTGATGAAAAGAGAGATTTAGAATTTAGCAATGCATCGTCAAAAAGATCATCTTTGTCACAAACATCAGATTACATACACACTTAGAAGTTTTTAGAATTCGTCCCTGAAGTTGTCATCTGCTTGCTAGATTCCTAGCATTCATAGAAGTTCATAAAAGAAAGATAAGTCATGGTTAAATTAATATATCCATCATAAAAAGTCACTGTGGTGATACTAACCATAAATAAACTGCGTAATGTGGGATTAAATTCCTGATACTCGCATGTGACAAATGGATGCTGTAGATGACATCATGATGAGAATCATTGTTATGATTATAAGTGAATATGATTGTGTGTAAGTTCTCATCATTGCATATCACATAAAAAGAACAATAATATGCAATACTTTATATCATCATTGCATATTACATAAAGAGAACAATAATATGCAATACTTTACCTGTAACAAGTCGGATGCAGAAGGCCTTAAGTCTGGTTCCCTGCCACCACAAATTGATGGGTGATTATTAGAATGAAAGTATCTAACATAAATTGGCAAACTAATGTAAAATGGACGTAACCAGAGCACGAAATAGAGAAATTAGAAAACAAAAAAATAGTCGTAAGTCTATAGATTGCTTACTTTTGTAAGCATTTCAACAAAAAATTCTTCGCCTCAACTGAAAGATGGCCTGGTATGGGTCGATGAGATTTAGTTGTTCCAATATGGAAAAGAGCAGCAACCTGAAAGGAGGAGGAGCTTGAGTAAGTGAACAAATATATATATGAAACAGTTTTTAGTTCAAGTTAAGGAAATAAAAAACCAAAAGTCCATGAAACTTAATTATCAGTTAACCCTTCAATTCTTCCGTTTTTGAATAACACAATCCCCTAGTTCTGCCAAATGTATATACTCCAGGATGAAGAGAAACTATGAAACAGTTTTTAGTTCAAGTTTTCCCCATGGTGGTTTAAACACAATTACAAAAAAAAAAAAAAAAAAAAACTTCATAANAAAAAAAAAAAAACTTCATAATATGCGATTTACAAACGAAAAATAGTAACATATTCACTCTCCACAATGTTGATAATGCATACATAATAGTTCTGATTTCAGAGTTAGGTAAGAGATTTGAGTGGGGTGGGGGGCGGTTTGGTCTTGCTACTCTCATCTTGGAAGTTGTTAGTACTTAATAAGAAGCATGTATTGGGTCAAGATGAATTAGTTGGGTCATGTATTTTGCAATTTCTAACTAGTTGGGTCATGTACTTGGTCATTTAGTAGATGTGTATTAATAAGGAGCATTCACTCAATTCCAACACACAGTCTTTGTCGAATGCTATATTGGCCCTCTCACACAGTCTTCCTTATTCAAGAGGGGATCATCTCTCTTTGCCCTTCACTATAAAATTTTCTTATACGTCTCATAATCTTCCAAATTTCAAATCATTCCTCTCGATCATGCCTGTAGTGTCAGATAATCTTTTTAGTTTCAAATCTTGCCTCTAGCAGTCTGCAATTTCCCTCAAATTCTCTCTCTTTTTTCCAGTCAAAAAGTGCCATCTTGAAATTACTGCTTACGAAAAAAGAAATATATATATAGCATGCAGTTCAATGCCGAAAGCCAAAACTACCTGAAGATCATTTCACATCTCTCATTTTCAAGTTGCAGTTCAGTGCCAAAAGCCAAAACTACCTGACTTTAATTTTGAGGAAACAAGTATTATCTACGGTGACTTTCAGGTTTGCTCTTTTTTTTTTTTTTTTTTNTTTTTTTTTTTTCCCTTTCTCTTCTACTCTTTGTTTCTTTCTTGATTAGTGCATAAAATTACTTAATATAAAATATTTACTTTTTTATTCTTAGATTCAAATTGATCACATCGAATAAACATTCAATAATAATCAATATAGCAGCTATATACATGGTGTGTTTAATAAATTATGATATAATGCATTATAGTATCTCAATTATTATCATAGAAGGAATAAAGGCAGGATTTTTATAGTAGGGAACCAAGATGTCTTTTATTTATTTTAATGATAACTCATATATCATCAACCTTTTGCAGGCTTCTCATCTCCACTATCCCTTTTAGTTACGTAGTAAGATGGAGTCAAACTTTTGGGCCCCAACTATTCTTTGGCTGCTGTTGGTAGTTTATCCAATATGGTTGATTTCTGCAAATATGGAAGCTGATATTTTACAAATCTTAAAGAAAAATTTGCAGGATCCCAACAATGTTTTGGAAAGTTGGGATACTACACTTAATAGTCCTTGCAAGTGGATTCATATCACTTGCAACAATGATAATAGTGTGATAAGAGTTGATCTAGCAAAAGCTACTTTGTCCGGTCAACTTGTTCCACAACTAGGCCAGCTCAAAAATCTTCAATATTTGGAACTATACAACAATAATATTACCGGTCCAATTCCAAGTGAGCTGGGTAATCTTACTAGCTTAGTGAGCTTGGATTTGTACTCGAACAACTTCACTGGTCCTATCCCAGATTCACTGGGAAAGTTGTCAAAATTGTGTTTCTTGATGCTTAACAACAACTGCTTGACGGGTACAATTCCGATGTCATTGACTCGTATTTCATCTCTTCAACAGTTGGATTTATCAAATAATCGTCTATTTGGTTTGGTTCCCAATAATGGCTCCTTTTCATCATTCGCTCCGATATCTTTTGCTAACAATTCAGGTTTATGTGGGCCAGTAATTGGGCACCCTTGTCCAGGGTCTCCTCCATTTTCTCCTCCTCCCCACTCTTTTGTTCCTCCATCCCCAAGAGCTAGTAGTACCATAGGGGCAATTGCTGGTGGGGTTGTTGCAGGTGCTACCCTATTATTTGCCGCTTTTGCATTTGCATTTGTACAGTGGCATCGAAGAAAACCACAAGAGTTTTTCTTTGATATTCTTGCCGAAGAACACCCTCGAGTCCATATGGGGCAGCTAAAGAGGTTCTCACTTGAAGAATTGCAAGTTGCTACAGATTGTTTCAGCCGTCAGAATATTCTGGGAAAGGGTGCATTTGGAAAGGTGTACAAAGGACGCCTGACAGATGGTTCATTGGTTGCTGTGAAAAGACTAAAAGAGTGCACACATGTTGGAGAGCTTCAGTTTCAGAACGAAGTAGAGATTATCAACAATAGCGCTATACATCGAAATCTTCTTCGTTTACTTGGATTTTGCATGACACCAACTGAAAGGCTACTTGTTTATCCCTACATGGCTAATGGAAGTGTTGCATCATGTTTAAGAAAGCGCCCGCCGCAACAACCACCTCTAGATTGGCCAACAAGGGAGAAAATTGCTTTGGGATCAGCTAGAGGTCTTTCATATTTGCATGATCATTGTGACCCTAAAATTATTCATCGCGATGTAAAGGCTGCAAACATTTTGTTGGATGAGGAGTTTGAGGCTGTTGTTGGAGACTTTGGGTTAGTAAAATTTATGGACTATGAGGACGAGGAGGAGGACACCCATGTCCCTACTACTGTACTAGGTACAATTGGGCACATAGCTCCAGAATATCTATCAACTGGTAAACCTTCAGAGAAAACTGATGTTTTTGGGTATGGTATAATGCTTTTGGAACTCGCATCCGGACAAACAGTTCGTGACCTTGCTAGACTTGCAAATGAAGATATGTTGCTTGTTTGGGTGGAAAGACTTCTGAAAGAGAAAAAGCTAGAAATATTGGTTGATCCTGATTTACAAAAAAACTACATAGAAGCTAAGGTAGAACAACTTATCGAGGTTGCCCTACTTTGCACACAAGACTCACCTATCGCCCGACCAAAGATGTCTGAAGTGGTGAGAATGCTTGAAGGTGATGGTTTGGTCGAGAGATGGGATGAGTGGCAAAAGGTGGAAGTTTCCCGCCAAGAAATTGAGTTTGCCCCTCATCCCAATTTCGATCGGATTGTTGACTCAACTGAAAATTTAGGTGCAATTGAATTATCTGGTCCAAGGTGACATTAAGATAGTGAAAAATGAAAAATAAGGTGACATTATGATTATCTTTTTTAAAAAATTATATATAAGATAAAGAAGAGAAGGTTTGAATTTCAAATTTTGATGTTTGTATATTTTTCCTAAGTAGAGGTAGTATGTGTATATCTCCATTAGAACACGGATGTTCAGTTTGCTATATGGAAGAAAGAAATTATAGATAAAAAACAACATAACTGTGCAGGTAAAAACTATGCAGGACCAAAGTGCAAGTATGAAGCTTTAAACTCTTAATTTTTTTTTATGTCAGAAGTGGGCTAGAGCTAAACTTTAGTTTCTGTTACCTCATAGGCTATGTCACGCAGCACTTAACACAATATAAGAAATATATTTGAATAAAAGGGTCCAATTAAATGAAAGTACATAATTAATCCTTAAAATAGATGTTATATTAGAGCCTAGTCTTGGACTCTTGGATGCTGACTTGACAACTAGAGCATTGAGTTTAATTTAAATCTAAGTTTGTGCTTTCAAATCAAATGAAACCAACATCTCAGAACAGATTTTTTAGTCAAGCAGAGAGGTAGTGACCATATCAACTTATAGCTCCTATGGTAGCTTTAAATATTTCCAAGGCTATTCTTGAATAAGATAAATAATTCATCAACCCGTGAGATTAAAGCAGATGAACCTTATTGTAAAAGAGGGTATAAGCAAAGCTAGTTTGGAGCTAATTTTAGTTTCTCTATCATGTATCAAAGTGATTGACGTATGTTATAGCTAAATTAGCTAGCTTTAACACTTGATTGATGAAAATAGACAAACAAACAATGAAATAAGCAGGAATCCAGACAAATGACAATATGTTAAGATGATTGATCAATGCCATATATTTATACACGATTCGAATAACAGTTAATTTCTTATTTGATGTGTCATGAACTAAATGAATTTCATGTTTTGCTAAATGAATTTCCAAGTCAAACTGGAAAATTAAATTTGAATATAATTGATCCTTTGAAACAAAGTCACCTTGACCCATTGATGGTGATCTTTGAAAAGAAATGCATTGTATCCTATTGTACTAAGTCCATGAATATAATCTTCTCTGCATCTCCTTTACAGTGAAGCTGCAATATAATATTAGGCGGGCATTTCTTATTAATTAGCATCATATTAATGTTTCTTTAATTTTCTAAAAAAAATTCCATTGGTTGCACCATTGATTACATTTATTTGTATGAAGACATGATTGCTTTCATAGGATATATGGACAATTAAGAGAATGAACTTCAAAATTACATGTGCTTTAGAAAATTGCTTTCACAGGATATATGGACAAGTGCTGAAGTTGCTCAAATCAACACCCAGAATAAAACTCCCAAGCAACAAAAGCACATGGAAATTCATGAGAATGAACTTAAAAACGTGCCTAAGAGATTCTCAAACCAGAACATAATTTTTAAACACTAAAACCACTTGAAAATGTTCTAACACAAGTCATAAAACATTCCCAAGAGATTCCTTAAACATAACAAAATTTTTAGATACCCAAATAATAGAAAAGATACCTTAAAAGATTGAAACTGCACCAAAATAGGTAATAATCAAATGGTATAATATAACTTCTCTTTCAAGTTGTACTAATTTGAGAGTTTAAAAACTTGAAAATTACAAGAAAAGACAATGTGAGATTAATTTTTAATCATCCATTATCCTAACACAAATCAAAAACATTAAGTCATTAACAAATCAAAATAATATATACTTAAAAAAATGTAAACTATATCTTAAAAAATATATACTTACCTCTTAATCTTCTTTTTATCTCCTTCTCCTTCTTCCTCCTTATTGATCTTTTTTTATCCTTTTCTAAATAATAAAAAAATAATACACATTAGTTATAAAAATTTGAAAAACCAATATTTTAGTTTTTAATATAAAAAAATCGAAATTTTGTTACAAAAATTTGTTAACAATATCTACTAAATTAAATGACTTAATCTAAGTAATTTTACTAATACATTATCTACAAAAATCACAAACATTAATAAATAAAAATATCAAACAACATTATTTAAAAAATGTAAACTTTATCTTAAAGAATATATACTTACCTCTTAAATTATTTCTACAAAATAATTTTCGAAATATAAACAAGGGTAAATTGTAATTTGGTACCCTGTGGTTAGGGGCGGTTCCCCTTTGGTACCCTAAAAGAAAAATTTTTGCATTGTGGTACCCCGTGGTTTGCTCCGTTAGCGATTTGGTACCCTGAGGTTTTTTTCTGTTAGGATTTAACGGCAAATGTTAGTTAAAATGTCAAAAATCTCCCAAAAAGTCTTCTCTTATGCGTTTAAGTCCTTCCCTTTACTAAAAGGGATCAAAACATAAAGAATTAATTATAAAAGGGTCTTTAGAGTTCTAATATTATAGATTTTTCTCCTTTTCATAAGATTTCTTTTGAATAGGTCCTGATTTAATTACACTTTAATCCCAAAAGTTTATGATCTTTATCAAAATAGTCCTTAGAACCACAAAAGACAAATGAGCATCTATGATCTATCAAAAAATCCCTATATTCAACTACAATTTTCATTCAAGTACACTACAAACAAATCAAAATCCCCAAATTTTTCCAAAATAAGCCCCACAAATCAAAAACCCTCTCAAAAAGTTCTACATTTAAGCCCCAAATTATTCTTTTTTTTAATTAAGGTCCTTTCTTTCTGTAATTGGACCAAAATGTAAGAAAAAATAACTAAATAAAGAATTGAAACAATTTTGGCCCTAAAAAAACCCCAAATCGACTCTTTTCCTTCTTCTTCAATCACAACCCTTCTTCTTCTTCTTTACCCACTGCCGGCGGCCACATCCGTCAAGGCCATCCATCTTCAACTTCTCAGTCTCGCCTCTAAACCTACCGTCGTAAGCAGCCACCATGCTCAGGGCGTTGCTGGTGAGGCAGATGAGGTTGTTGGCGAGGAAGGCCATGGCGTCGCCGACCATGCGAGTGTCGTTGGCGTACTTGAGCGCCGACCAGCAGTCGTAGAGAGAGTAGTGACGGACTTTCATGGCCGCCGAGAAGCTCGACGGCGTGAACAAAACGAGCGTGGAGAGTGGTGGTCCATCGCATTTTGGGGGCTCTCATGCTTCGCTTATTTGGAAGCTTGGGGAAGAATCTCGATCTCATCAGATTTTCTGTTGCTGCCACGCTGGACGAGATGGAATCCCTCGCGACACCCGCATCATCACCGTCCGTCTTCGGCGTTCTGAGCACGCAACCCATCCGTCAATTCGGGTGGAAGCAGAGAACCGAACACACATGGGAATCGGAAAATGAGGGATCTTCTTGCAGAGAGCCCAAAACCCTTCGATGCCAACAGCGGCGGAATATTCCGATGAGGATGCGTCGGAGAAATCGCCGGCGAACGATGACAGATTTCCGATGAAGGAAAGATTGATTCTAGTTTCTACAGAGAAGAAGAAGAAAGTGATGATGTTAATTGGGGATTTCCTCAAGTTATGATTGTTTTTGTTTAAATTCAATTATACTCTTAATTTATTTTTTGTTCTTACGTTTTGATCCTATTATATAAGAAAAATGACTTTAATGTAAAAAAATTAAAACTTTTGAGGGACCAATTATGCCAAATTTAGAAAATTGAGGAAGAAATTGAATTCCTTAGTTTTGAATTATGATTCGGTATGAAGAAATTGGTTGTTGATGATGTTGATTTTGTTGTTGAGAAGGTTTTTGATTTGTGGGGCTTGAATTTGGAAAAATTAGGGGGTTTTGATTTGTTTGTAGTGTAGTTGAATATAGGGATTTTTTGATAAATCATAGATGCGCATTTGTCTTTTGAGGTTTTAAGGACTATTTTGATAAAGATCATAAACTTTTGGGATTAAATTGTAATTAAATCAGGACCGATTCAAAAGAAATCTTATGAAAAGGAAAAAATTCTATAATATTAGAATTCTAAAGACCCTTTTATAATAAATTCTTTATGTTTTGATCCCTTTTAGTAAAGAGAAAGGACTTAAACGCATAAGAGAAGACTTGTTGGGAGATTTTTGACATTTTAACGTACATTTCCCGTTAAATCCTAACAGAAAAAAACCTCAGGGGACCAAATTGCTAACGGAGCAAACCACGGGGTACCACAATGCAAAAAATTTTCTTTCAGGGTACCAAAGGGGAAACGCCCCTAACCACAGGGTACCAAATTGCAATTTACCCTATATATATATATATCTTTTGTCAGCCCATTTGAGCCTATACAATAAGGTGTACATATAAACCTTCTCATAAAGTTGGACTTTTCAATTCAACTCTCAAAGGTGAATTTAGCTAGCAAAGTTATTAGAAAAATATATAAAAGATCTCGACAAAAGAAAAAAAATCTATAAGTCGAGCAAAAATATCAAAAGTATCTTTGAGAGAGCTCAAATATCAAAAGTGTTATCATAAGAGCTTATAAAGAGAAAAAGACTGGCCAGTCAAAAGAATAGAGTCCTGTGCCATATCACTCAAATGAGCCTTACAGTGAACTAGCTACTTTCTTTTAGTGGACAAGTGGAGTTGAATTGTTAAGGAAAACTTGAAGAGAGATTTTTAAGTAAACAACGCTTTTCTTTCTTTTCTCCCTATATTTCTTCTCATATATATTAGCCTTTCCCATACATTACAACCCTATTAAAGTCCTCTTGATTAAGAATCATTATTTCGCTTAAAGTGGAGACTTTGAGAATTTTTACAAGTTTATGGTAGAAACTTAGTCTAAGGTATGACTAGAGAGAAATAATACCCAATTAGTGAGGAGAGTGATACACATATAGAATTGGTCTTATAGAAATTGGATTGCACTACTTTACAGAGTTACTTGCTTGGTGAATTCTCTAGCTATAGATTATGACTATGTGCTGGCCTTGAATCATGAACTTGGGAAAGTTTCTCGATTCTTTGGCATATTCTCTATTCTTCTACTTCGTACCTTTGCTCAGGAGTGCAAAGTCTTAAGTGTGGGGGATTTGATCAGCCTAAAAGTGAACAAGTTATTTGGCGTTCTTTTGATATGTTTAAACTAATAATATATAGGAATTAGACCTTTTAATATGCTAAGGGCAACACCAAGGTGTGGTGAAATAAAGTGGATAAAATAGGTTAATTAGTGCTTATTTATTGTACTGTATAAATAGGTGCTACTTAATGGTTTATTCATTGTTTCAGATATCCAAACAAGGCCAAACTAGGTGGGAAATATCATAATAATCTAGAAGATCACGTTGAGCACAAGATATTCTTGTGCCGTTGGATGAGCCGCCAGCGCAAGCCAGGTAATTCCCACGGCGCACGTATCTGATAGGAATATGATGTCAGCAAGTAAGCTTCAGCGCAATTTGATGTTGCGCCGTCTCTTGAGTCAACGACCCAAAAGTGAAATCTCACGGCGCAGAATAATCTGAAGCAGTAGAGTATTGTTGGGAATCCTAGGCGCCTAAGGCAGCGGAAGCAAAAATAAAATAATTAAAAACGCCTAGGTCCTATGATTTCCGAACGGATCCGCTAGTAGAATTTAAAACTTTTGGTTAGTGTTATACCTCAGAGTTTCAAACTGATAGTTGTACGGGGCGAGTTCCACGGATCCACTCCCAGAGTTCTCCCTCTGCCAGTAATCCACACGAACAGTTTCTTTGACCACCGAGGTGCTAGCCTCCAAATTCTTTTCTCAAAAGAATTTC
>QANZ01018359.1:79379-101006 GCA_003254925.1 Chamaecrista fasciculata
CCTATTTGTAATTTTTTGAAAATTTTTTGGGGTCAATATGTAATTTTTGCAAAATTTGTTATGGTTAAAATTACAAAATAGCTCCAAAGGGTACCAAAGTGTTAATGGAGAATACCACAGGGTACCAAAGTGTCAAGTTTCAAACCACATGTCAAGACTCTTGATGTCTAGAAGAAGGCTAGATCGAGGTCAAGACTTTTTGTTTGGAGCGAATTAAAATTGAAACGAAGAAGATACTAACCTATTTCATAGTTAATTTATTTTTTTCTTTGATGAAAAGAGGAAATTTATAAAACAAAAAGGTCCAGTACACCCTTTGCCTACAAAAAAAAAAAGGAAAAAAAGGTCCAATACAAATAGTTAGTTAGCTATTTCATAGTTATTTTTTTTTAGCTAATTCGTATCTATTTCATATCTAATTTTTCTAGCTAATACATAACTACCCTATAACTAATTTTCCTAACTAATCTGTAACTAATGTTTTCAAAATGCATTTAATGGGTCAATAATATAATAGTTTTGGCATTAAAAGAATTCTGCTTTTCACCACTATCAGGACAACAAATGTTTTTTTCTTTTTTTGGTCTTATCACTTTGCATCTGTGTTTCTATAATATATGATAGGAATCAGTTTCTCTCGAGAGTTTTTAAAAAAAATCTCAAGGTTAACAATTTTAGGCAATCAAAAGGAAGAGTTGTTTAACCAAGCTTGGTTGGTCTAGTGGTTAGTTCACTAGGTTGCTTAAGCAAGTGTCAGGGGTTCGATCCCTGCCTTGTGTATGCAGCAACCAATTGGCCAGCGATAAACCCTTAAATAGAGCTCAGATTCGCGGAGGATTAGTCCTTAGCCCTTCAGGCTGGGGGATACCTTGGGAAACCAAAAAAAAAAGGAAGACTTGTTTGCATTAACAACATTTGCTCGACAAAAGAGAAGGCAGAAACAAGAATGATGCCTTTAAATCCATTGCAGATCGTGTATGGAAAAGAATTAGTGGATGGAAAAGCAAGCTCCTTACAAAGGCAGGTAAGGAAATCCTCTTGAAGGCGGTAGCTCAAAGCATTCCTAATTATTCAATGAGCTGTTTTTTACTCCCGAATAACCTCTTACACCACATTAGTATGCTCATGGCAAAGTTTTGGTGGGGAAATGATGGTGATAACTCCAAGATTCATTGGCTGAAGTGGGAGAAGATGACGAAGCCGAAATGTATTGGGGGCATGGGATTTAAAGATCTTCATCACTTCAATCTGGCTCTTTTAGCAAAGCAAGGATGGAGGTTGGCTTCTGAACCAAACTCTCTGGTTAGTAAAATTCTGAAAGCTCGTTATTACCGTCATTCTGATTTTATGGAAGCCAAATTGGGTCATAGACCTAGCCTTACTTGGAGAAGCATTGTGCCAGGTATGGATATCCTCAAATTGGGGATGAGGAGGCGTGTTGGGAATGGGGTTTCAATCAAAATTAATGATGATAACTGGATCCCAGGTATTTCTTCTCCTGTGAATTTTTCTATTGAATCTGAAATTCATGTAATTTCCAAAGTATGTGAGTTGATTGATCCCAATAGCTTTAGATGGAGAAGAATTTTCATTTTCTCTATCTTTAATGATACTATTGCAAATGATATTTTTGATATTCCCCTACCTGTTAATCCCCGCCCTGATTCATGGTTCTGGTCTATGTCGCCTAATGGTCATTATACTGTGAAAAGTGGTTATAAGGTTTTTAGAGAGATGAATGGTTTTGTTACTGCTGATGTTTTGAATTATAATTCTTCCTCTTACTGTTTGGATGATTTTGGGCCTGTCTGGAATGTTGTGTGGAAAAATGATCTTCCCCCAAAATACAGAGTTTTTCTTTGGAGATGTTGTAGAAATATTCTTCCCACTTTTGAGGCCCTCAATCATAGGGGGGTGGATGTTGAGGATACTTGCCCCTCTTGGAATGATGATCTTGAGAGTTGCCTTCATGCTTTTCTTTCTTGCAAATTAATTCATTCTCTTTGGATTGCTTATGGTTTACCTTTTGTTCAGGAGTTTGATCATGATATGCACTTCATTAGTTGGCTGGCAATTGCTCTAACTTGGTGGAGCAAATCTGATTTTAATTTCTTTGCAATTATATTGTATAAGATGTGGGAGAGAAGAAATAACATCCTCCATGACCCAAATTTCAGAGCAGCGATAGGTTCCTCTTTGATCGAGTCATGTAAAAGACTCAATGATGAATTGACTGTGAATCCAGTGAGTAATGTACATTCTGATATCAACGCTTTAGCTTGGGAACCTCCCCCAAGAGGTTATTTCAAGGTGAATTTTGATGGCGCTATTCTTGAGGACGGATCAGGGGGCCTTGGATGCATAATCAGAGATCATCATGGGGCTATGTTAGGTGCTGTTTCAAAGAGAATTTCTGCTAACATCCCACCAGATCAGGTGGAAGCAATGGCAGGTATTCTTGGTGCAAATATGGCTCTCCGTTTTGGGTGTAAGAAGATCATTCTCGAGGGTTATTCTTTGAAGGTTTGTTCCTATCCACATGCAACTGTCAGAGATCTCTCATATTTTGATTCTTTTATGAACAATCTTTTCTTTATTAGTCATCAGTTTGATTTTTTTTTTTAGTTTGGAAAAAAAGATGTTGTAATAAGGCAGCTCATACGCTTGCCAAGTTTCTTTGTCCTTTTTCTGGTTTACAGGATTGACTTGACAGCCCTCCTGATGCTCTTGTTGCTATTCTTATAGCCGATTCTTCTCATTAATGAAATTGGTAGCATTTCCATAAAAAAAAAAAAAGGAACACTCATAAAATAGCTACTGTACATTGCCTTATCAAGTTAAACTACGTACGTAGGTTGAACAAGCTTATCTTATAAAAAATGGGAGAAAACTGACATTAAAATCGTTGTCTTTTTTTTTTCCATGACATTAAATAAAAAAAATAAAACTTATATCAAGTTCCTTATATCCTTATTATTAAATAAAAATAAGTTCAGTACAATGAGAGCAAACACAAGCAAATAGCTTTAACCAATCCCAACATGCCTGGGATAAGTAGCACCAGACAAATCACCAAAAAATACATCAAAAAGAAAGAAAAGCAAGCTAGGAAATAACACAAAACAACTTCTATCCTTGAGAGCCTTGCTTGCTAATTTATCTGCACACTTGTTGCCCTCCCTTAGCACATGAGACAGTCTAAACCCTCTAAAAGAGCTTATGATTGTCCTGCACATGGAAATAATAGGGGAGAGATGGTGAGAGTTATCAACAGTATTAGATAGTAGATTAACTAGATTTAAGCAATCTGATTCCATCCACAAAAACTCAATTCCAAGAGAAGCTGCCATTTTTAATCCCAATGCAGCACCCCACATTTCAGCAAGCAAGCTATCTCCATGTCCAATAAATTGGTGAAAACCATGGATCCAATTGCCCCTGTGATCATGCAAAAGACCTCCAGCAGCAATGAAGTTAGAATTTGGGTCACAAGAGCCATCAATGTTAAGTTTCTTCCAATCAAAATCAGGAGGAGTCCACTTGACTAAGATCAAGCATGATTGTTGAGGTTGAGCCACAATTGAAGTATTAGCAATGAAGCAAAATTCAGCAGCCCGCGAAGCAGCAGTTTGGATCACATCAAGAGGATAGAAAGGAGCATAGTGAAATGCTTTTCTATTTCTTGCAAGCCAAATGTTCCAAATGACAAGAATAAACAGTGTTTCCAAAAGGAATATTAAGATAGGAAGTGTCATTGCTAGTAGCATTCACTTTTAGCCAAGATAAAAAATCAGTATGCCTTTGAAAAAGAGAAGGTTTAGCACAAGAATCCCAAACAAAAACAGAACATGGAGATTTTCTTTAGAAAGGAGCATAGTAAAATCGTTGTCTTTAGAAAATTAAGACATCACTCTTTTTTGTTATTGAGTACGTGTAAGATAGATTTTCTTCAAGATTTACAAAATTTAATATTATAATCAATAAAATTATAACATTTTAGGAATACAATTTTTGCAGAACTTCAAAGAAAGGAAAAGTTAAAGATAAGAATTACTCTTTGAGAGAAAATATTGAATATATAGAAAAAATCTGAATAAGTATTACATTTTCAGATGTCAACTATTTTTAACTCTTCAGAATTCAGATGAGCACTCCCGTGAGTACAAGTTATAACAATTTTTTAACATTATAATCATTCTAATTAATTAATTAATTAACTTGAAAATAATAATTAAAAGGTCAAAATTTTATTTTGGTTCCTAATATTTACATCAAATTCCATTTTGGACCCTAAAATTTTTTTTGTTCCATTTTGGTCCTTAATATCCTCCAACAGTTCTATTTTGGTCCCTAAATACTAAATATGACCAATCATATTTTTCTCGTTTCAAGTCTGAATTAATGTGACAAAATTGAAGAGTTGCTCTTGATGAGTCATTTCTCTTCCCAATTGAGATAATTAGAAAACAAGGTTAAATTAGACTCAAAATCGAGCCCAAAAGTGGGGGTCTCATTTCATAAAGTTGATAATATATCTTTTGTTTTATGTCCGAATAAAACGACAAAATTATAGTTATAGGTTACTTTTGACGTGTTCTTTTTCTGTCCAGTTGGAGTCATCGTCAAATGATGTCAAATAGTACTCCTAAATTTAGTACTGGTGTTTTGACCAAACCCACTATTAGATATTTGAACTCGTTTGCCGATATTCCTAACTCGACAAAGAAAAAACTCGTCAAGAGTAACATATAATTTTGGTTTCGCTGCATTTGGATTTAAAATGAGAGAGATATGACCAACTTTATAGAACGAGAGTCCCACTTTCGGGCTCGATACTCGTCATTTGTCGACTGCCCCAATTAAATAGAGAAAAAACTCATCAACAGTAACTTTTAGCTTCAATTTTGTTGCATTCGAACTTAAAACAAAAGAGATAGGACCATATTCAATTATTATGGAATATGGACCAATCGTACATTAAACCTATTAAGAAACATTAAAAACCAAAACAAAATTGTTGGAAAACATTATGGACTAAAACAAAAAAAAATAATGTTCTTTAATTTTCTCTAGTATTTCCGGTCTTGATATTACAATTTGGATCCTCTAGATATTAATAGAGACAAATCAAAAGTTCGGTTCTCCACAAAAGTTTCCTCACACCTTAAAGAGTCTTTCCAGAATCATTAATATAAATCATTCAACAAATTTAGGCTCGGAAGAGTTCAACTTATTAATGCTACAACTTCTACCATTCCTAATTACTATAATGTGTTTTCGCTCCTTAAATCTATTCTTAACAATATTGATAAAATCAATAGATGATTCTTTTGGAATCATTCCACTAATGTTAAAAAGCCTCATCTTGTTAGTTGGAAGGTCATTACCATTTACCAAACCTAAAGCTCTTGGAGGAAGGTCATTACACTAATGCTTGTTATATGACTAAGGTAAAATGGAGCACTCTTAAAGATTTAAATCTGTTTGAGTTTATATCACAAATTACCAATAATCCACAAATAAAGAAGACTTTATAGCTGTCAAGTTTCTCTGCTAATCTCAATGCCACCTCTACAAGGAAAAACACATTCAAAAGTTAGTTCATAAACAACAAGACAAAAATGCAGAAAAAATAAAGTAGCTCCCAAAACATGGCATTTATTAGTTTTCATTAGACTGTCAGTAATATAATATACCTATTCATTAAACTGTCAGTAATCTAAAAAATAAAAGAAAGCTAAAAATTCAACTTACCAATTGAAATCAGCTCTGTGGAGGCAGAAATTGGTTGACCCTCCACTTGATCATGTCTTATGGGAGTATAGATGGCTAACAACCTTTATAGCCGACATCATCTACATTTGCTTCATACATTCTTCTTGTTTCTCCTATAATATAACCATTGGAAGAAAAATTAGTCATTGGATCACAAAAGATATTGAACAAGTAACACAAGCAAAAAGGCAAAAAAAAAAAAAAGTTTTCACATATATAAGATTGTCAAGGAAACAATGAACAAGCTAAGCAACTAGTGATATCTATTCCCATTGAGATTTCTAGTTAAAACAGAGATCCTATGCATGTTATGGTTTTGACACTTAATAGAATATAGATAACACCTAAATTCTCTACCGTTTCCTGAAGGGCATATATATTGGACATCTGAAAAAGAGACATGGTTTCTCTGGTCAATTCCAGATTAAAAAGGAATAAAGAGAAGTGATATGATCCTATTTTAATACCCTACCAACAGAAACATAAAAATATATATATTGGTTCAATTAGTTAATTATCAATTATGTCAAGAAGAATCAGAGTACAACTTTAAAACTATCATCAACAAGACATACAACTTCATAAGAATTACCAAAAACTTTTGCTGTATATATATATTACAAATACAAAAGGTCATCAAAAAGTTTGCAAAAAATATAATAATGACCTTCATCTTTTCACTATGATATTTGTAAGCCTTCAATGTTTCACCATTGTCTTCTCCATTCCCATCACCATTGAGTTCCAAAATCACCTTTAGGGCATATAAAAAAAATTCAATTCAAGAAATATCTAAGTCAAATTGACAAGTGGCATGGCAAAAGTGACTAACAAAGATATAGACAAAGGCATTCTAATGGTATGAGAATGATGTATGTCTCCAATGAGCTGCAAAAGGAGAGTAGCTTAAGCTTATAAACAACAATGCACATCCGTGTTCAGTTAGTGATGACTATCATTAGCCAAAGGTTTTAAAACAAAATCTGATGTAAGACTATTAAGTAAAAGAAAAATAATTGAGTGAAGAGAAGGTAGGAATATGAGATCAAAAAGTTCTTGGTGATTAAAAATCTAATCATCTTTCTCTATTACTAACAGCTTGAAAAGAACTTGCTCATTAAAAATCTAATCATCTTTCTCTATTACTATCCTAGATCTAATTTCATCTTCCTATATCAAGTAAGTTAGAGCCTACAGTAGAAACAATTATATATTTATGAATCTAAATAGGAGCAGTAAATAAAGAGAACCCACAATGAAAGCTAAAGAATTAGAAATACTGGACCAACAAGAAGAATTGAGTGACAAGTGATATAGACCAATAGAAATGAAATGCAAGAAGTTTAGAGCATAATCAAAATAATCACTCCAGTCAAGAAGTATTTACCACCCAATGTTTCTCTAATTGATCATTAATAAAAACATCACATAATGCAATAAAGCTTTGGCTATGATAAAACGTAATTGCTATAATAATCTAAGGGGTTTGAAAGATAAGGGACCTTCATCAACTTTAGTCTAGTTCTTTTTCTTTTCTTTTTTTTTTGTTTTGTTTAAGAACAAAATCATAGAACACATATTTAACCCTTCATTAACAGTCAAAAGCTATTGAAACTTAGATATAAACCATGCAAACCTAAAAACAGAACATGCTGTAAAACTTTACCAATAGATTTGCGCCAAAAATTATACCAATACATAGAAGCCAATGTCATGTCATCTCAATTCCAAGTTATCAATAGTTGGTGAGCAATCTTTAATTCACTGCATGAGCAATAATCTGTACTACATTGCTTTTTAAGTGAGTCTAATTATCTTTTACACGTGCAAAGTATTATACACCTCATAATTAATATCACAAAAGAAACAGCCACAAATGCACAAACTTTCTTAAGAGGAAAATGGCATTTAATGCTATCAACAAGTAATACTTACTCTGATTTTTCCATCTTTTAATGCTATCTTTGTTTTCTAAAAGCAAATGGCACATAGCCAACGTCACTATAGCAGTATGTTCAAAAATTTAAAATTATATTCCTCACTTCCTCAAAATTTCGTACCAAACAAAGCTATGATGGAAATGGTGGCTAGTGCAGAAGAAAATGGTCATCTCCTTCACTATACTTTTAGGCTCATTCTTTAAACTTGGCACTTTCATCCCTTCAAGTTAAACTTGGGAATTTTGTTTTTCACACTTTAAAATCAAGAATATGATATCATAATCCCTCATAGTTCCAAATAATAAATTTTCATATAAAATAACTAATTCACACCGTGTTCGGTCAAGATGAATTAGTTGGGTCATGTATTTTGCGATTTCTAATTAGTTGGGTCATGTGTGTTTAGCCATTTCTCATTGGTTGGGTCATGTACTTGGTCATTTAGTTGGAGGTATATTAATAAGAAGCATTCAGTCAATTATTCACACAGTCTTCGTTTTTCAAGAGAGGATCATCTCTCTTTGTCCTTCACTATAAAATCATTTTATACATCTCATAATCTTCCAAATTTCAAATCATGCCTGTAGTATCAGATAATCTTTTCAATTTCAAATCTTACCTCTCATGCCTCTTTTGCACTCATACGTCAAATCATGCATGTGGTCTCTCTTCCTCTTTCAAAGCGCATCACATTGGCCTTTCCTCCTATCTCACATTCACTGGGCAATTTGTTAAAATTGCGTTTGGCAACTTAACAACAACTGCCTAACAAGTAAAATTCTCGTGTCTTGACTAATATTTATCTCTTTAATGTTGGATTTATTTAATAAATATGTCACTTGTATGGTTTCTAATAATGACTACTTTTCATTATTCAATCCAATTAGTTTTGTTAACAATTTAGGTTTATGTGGACCAATTAATTGGCCCACATAAACCCGAATTGTTAGCAAAATTGATTGGGGTGAATAATGAAAAGGAGTCATCATTAGGAAGCATGCCAGTGACACATTTATTTAATAAATCTAGCACTTGAAGAGATGAAATATCAGTCGATGACATGGGAATTATACTCGTCAGGATGTAGTTGATAAGTTGTAGAGAACGCAATTTTGACAACTTGCCTAATGAATATGGAATAGCTAGGACCAGCAAAGCTGTTCATGTACATATTGAAGCTCACCAAATTAGTAAGATTATCCAATTCATTTGGAATTGGACCAGTTATTGTTGTAGAATTTCAAATATTAAAGATTATTAAGTTAGTCAACTGTGGAACAAGCTAACTAGACAAAGTAACATTTCCTAAATCAACTCTTAATATTGAATAAGTAGTTTGGCCAAAAAAAAATAATAATAATAAGTAGCATGTTTTTTAAAAATATTATTAGATATGCATGCAACATATATATTTAAAATCTAATAACTTGTATAGCTTTTTTATTTTATTTTTTTAATTAATAATTGTAATCATTTTTTATGCAATAGACAATATAAAATATCTAATTATCAATTCGTCGGAAAAAAAGTACAATTATATATCGATCGAAAAGAAAAATATGGAATAAAATTTATTATATTCAAAAGATTTATGTTGCATTTATGATACTTTTGTTTTATAAAAAAAAAGTCATAAATATCATACTATTTTTATAATGTGAGTGTTTTATTTTTAATAGAGAATATTGAAGTAAAAACTAGTTTACTTTTCATTAGACACATTCCAAGTAACTTTTTTTTTCTTAAGATTTATGTTGCATTTATGATACTTTTGTTTTATAAAAAAAAGTCATAAATATCATACTATTTTTATAATGTGAGTGTTTTATATTTAATAGAGAATATTGAAGTAAAAACTAGTTTACTTTTCATTAGACACANCAGTCTATTCCTCCGTCATCCATGTGCAACTATTCAATGGTTTATTATAGAGTAAACTCCCAAACTGATCCCCGAATTATTGGGTCGCTGACAGATTGGTCCCTGATTTATGGAAATTGACAAATAGGTCTCCGAATTTTACTAACGTTAGTCAAATTGGACGCCACGTCAGCAGTTGGAAAACTAAAAAAAAAGCCAACTGTGCGGGCCACATCAGCATTAATAATAAAAAAAAATATTTCATTCAAAATTCCAATAGGTCCCTGAGTTATATTTTTATCTCATTATTCTCAATTTCCCCTCTTTTTCATCATCTTCATTCATTTTAGTCCCAAATCCTCAAAATAAAATTGTAAAATGTCCCAAAACTCTTCCAAACATTCCAGTTTAGTCCCAAATCCTCAAAATAAAATTGTAAAATGTGCGAAAACTCTTCCAAACATTCCAGTTTAGTCCCAAATCATCAAAATAAAATTGTAAAATGTCCCAAACATCTTCCAAACATTCCAGTTTAGTCCCAAATCATCAAAATAAAATTGTAAAATGTCTCAAACCTCTTCCAAACATTCCAGTTTAGTCCTTAAAAGTATTAAAAACCCTAAACCCTAAACCCCAAACCCTAAACCCTAAACCCCACATAAGTCAAAAAGTATTATTAACACTAACAAAGAAATAGGAAGAACTAATTTGATCATGCACCACATTTGGAAGGCAAAAGACAAAGGAAACAGAGAAAACAATGAAAGTTTCTATGTTTGAAATCAGCTCAATCTGGTCAACAAAAAAATAAGTCAGCTCAAAAAGAGAAGCTAATGAGTTAATAATAAACTTTATTTTTGTATGTACTACGAGTGTCCCCGCTTATTTATTTTAATAGTGAACAAAGATTAGTTTTATTCGAACAAAGTAAGATATAATTCCTTCATTTTCATCATCAAGTAACTTGAAAATAAGCACAAGAGAATCGCAAACCAAAACAGAGTTTTTAAACACCAAAATCATGAAAAGAATAGATGTTAGTAGAGTGAAGGCATGCCAAAATACCCAACAAACAGTAAGATTATATTACCCAAATCTTACCACCAAAATCATAAAAAAGTGTTGGAAACAATATGTAATTTTGCTCAATTAGACACCTAGAACAAAATTTCCAAGCAACAAAAGCACATGGAAATTCATGAGAATGAGCTTCAAAACGTGCCTAAGAGATTCTCAAACCAGAACATAATATTTAAACACTAAAACCACTTGAAAATGTTCCAACACAAGTCATAAAACATGCCCAAGAGATTCCTTAAACATAACAAAATTTTTAGATACCCAAATAATAGAAAAGATACCTTAAAAGATTGAAACTGCACCAAAATAGGTAATACACAATCAGCCATGATTAACCAACAAGATAGCATAATAAAGGGACCTATCAAGTATTGGAAACATACCACAACATTACTTAATAGACCAGGGAACATGAAGAGCAATTTCAGCACACACAAGAAGAGAAACAATGACAGCAAACAATTCGTCAATATGCAAAATTTTGGACTGAGCAGTGCATAGTTGATGGTTGAAGGATACTTGGAAAGAGTATTGTAATTTGGTTGTATTTGGATTTTTTTTTTTCAATTTGAAGGTTTTCCATGGACTACAGGAGCGGTGGGCCATGATGTTGTTCATCTTAGTTCAAGTTGAGTTCTTGTCTTTTATTTGTGTTAAAAATAATCAAAGCTTAGTTGACTATCAACTCTCTATATACTTTTTGATACGAGTGTAAACTCTTAAGAGAACCACACTCTGAAAGTTAGTTGTTGAGGTCGGAGAGTTTAAGGTTTTACATGGTGCCTTACCCTCAACCAATCACCCAATATGGGACTCATATCACCTCTATCCTTAATTCTGTTTCTTTGTTGTGAAATAAAGAAAAGATGCCTCAATGAGTTTGAATGCGTGTTTGTTGTTGTCCTTGTGTTTTACATTGCTATCAGTTTATACATGCTTTGTTCTCACTTTTGGAGAAGGTTTTGAAGTTTGTTGACTTGATTTTTCTTAATTATAATTTTTACACAGTTGAGTTCTCAAACAAGTTAAATCCAAACACCTTTTTTTCCTTATCTTAATCCACATGTATATGTCTTAAATATGGAGGAATAATAATGGACAAAAGATGGTTCTAAATTAACAATAGAGTTGACCCATTTTATTTAAGAGGAATAGATTCTTTCAACCAAGAGTGAATACTATGATTAGGCGTTCTTTAGAGTATTAAATGCAATCTCAAATGTGCATGAATAGATGGAACAAAAGATATAAGGACAATGCATTGAGATGAAAAGTACGATGAAAGATATATATATAGGTGCACAATTAGCTCTTTTAATATCAATACTATACGTGAGGTATATGTTTTTTTTTTTAATATAAAGTATACAACACTAATTTTTCTTCATCACCATATCTTGACAACTCACTTGACAACAGTGTTGTTCCATGTATTAAATCTTAAAATTGAATTGTTTAGTGTCTACATTGTTGACAACATTGTCTCTGAAAAATATTTAAATTATTTAATCCAAATTAAAGTGCTAACCCCACATAAGTCAGTATAGCTGTGTCTGAATTTCCACCAAAAAGTTATCATGAATTTCCACCAACATTGTCTTTTTCTTTTTTTAACCAAAAGATATTCTTTTATGATATTCACTATCAATTGTTAAATTCAATAAAGCAAGTAAAGCTATTTTCCATATATATATATATATTAATCTCTCTGCCGCCTCTCTCCCTCTCCCTACTTTTTCCACCAATATATTTAAAAAATTACCAGTAATTTCAAAGCACTAATTATATATTTTCGTTGACTACTCTATCACAAATTGAATCCAGACTCATGTTTTTTTTAAGGAGGCTGAATTTTTAAGACATGAAATTAGTTTTTTTAGTCAATTTTTTTTTCCTGAAACATAATTCATTCAAAAGTAAGGCAAAACAAATCACAATACAAACGAAAACAAAGTAAAAATAGTCAATCCCTCCCTAGTATAAACAGCAACACTAGACAGAATATCAACTGACGAAGGTGGTTTACAACCTATCCAAGATGATTTATCCTTGTTTTAGATAAATTGTTTACATTAATTTTTAATTAAGTCTTTAGTTTCAATTTTTTTATAACTCTTTAAGTAAATTCTGATCTAAATAAATTGAAGACAATATATGATCACGTATACATTCACATAATTTGCTTCAAATTTTTTAAACTAAGATTAAAATATTAATAAAATCTAAGTCATTTTCTTTCATTATTCGAAATAATTATTTATATATTTTCTCAGTCATCAATAAGATCAAAAGAATGAAAAATAAACGGCAAAAAATTACCAATTCTCTAAACAAGAGTGACTAATTTTTAAATATGTGGTAATAGAAGTGTAGGTGATGATTTAATTTAAACTTTTAAATTATATTTTTTGAATATAAAATAACTAATTTACTATATTTGTAATTTTGTATAGTGCGTGTTTGGTCACCATTAGTTAGGTCATATATTTATTCCTTGGTAAAGGATTAGTTGGATCATGTATAATGTAATTGACTAGATGCATGTGTATAAATTGGAAAAGCTCGAGCTCAATTCATAATAACACATCCACATTCACATACCCAACATTCTTAAAATCATAATAACCAATCCTTCATAACATCCATCGGAATGTTCAAAATCATCATTCTCCCTCAAATAATCATCATTGAGAATGTCGGCTTTGAAGTATATACTGCTTGTTTTTTTAGAGGCAGCAAAACAGTTTAAGGTAAGGTCTTTCTACTGTTGGTGTAAATGTCCTTTCTCTCAAGTGGAAGTGTGGTACTGCAGTTATCTTATCTGTTTAAGACTTGAAAAATATCTCAAGGTTAAAATTAGAAAAAAATATGTTCATGCTTAGGAAGTAGATCATTGAAGTTCAGAAGACTAATTAAACTATCTAGTCAGCTAATCTGCCTTTTGTTTCTTTTTCTTTGAAGTTCTCAGTGTTAACAATTGTATGATGAAAGTGTTATGGAGTATTATTTTGACTTTTCTGGTGCAATTTAATTAAATATTTGATTTGGCATTTCTGATTTTTGGTTTAGTGTATGATTATTTTTGTTTGTCTTCCTGTTGTTTCGATTCCTGCAATTTTGGTTGGCTCCTGTTGATTCTGTAGGGAGATATAAATCTAGTCATCCCTTTCACAAAACAAGCTAAACAAGTTAGAGGTATTTTTCTCACTCATTATTGTTAAAAACCTTTAAAATTCTGTGAATTGAATTTTAGGAATGTTGGAACCATTAATCTGGACTGTAGAACTTTGGCTATCAAACTCTAGTCTCAAACCAAAATAAGATTGAGAAACTAATGTCACTTTGGTATTTTAATAGTTATTATATTCCTTAATTGTGTCAATTTTTTTTTGAATGGAAAGGGAAGAAAACGAAAAAAAACACAGAAAAACTAAGAGAAAAAAGGCACAAGTCTGGGCAAAGAAGCCCCACTTGTATCCTCTCGGAGCAGATCGAGACAGCAGTCCGGCGGACGGTTGAGAACACAAGTCGAAACACCACTGGTGACTCCCTCATTGGCCAAAGCGTCGGCCACTCTGTTGCCCTCCCTAAAGGTGTGAGAAATATGAACCTGCCAAGGTTTATCACAAAGAGACTGGATGCTCTGAATCAAGTTATAGTGCTGATGAGAGGTTGCACAGCCATGATTGACAAGATTAACGGCAGTGAGAGAATCACTCTCCACCCAAATCCTCTGAGCACCATAATCCCAAGCAGTCTGAAGACCTATATAAATACCCCAGAGTTCTGCATTCAACACGGAGCCTGCACCAAGACCGCGTTTGAAGCCCAAAATCCAACTTCCCGCATTGTCACGCATGACCCCACCACAACCGGTAGCAGCTCCACCTGCCTTACAAGCACCATCAACATTACACTTGATCCAACCCTCCGCCGGGAAGCTCCAACCAATAAGAGACTCAGTACGGCCAACACCCAACTTGGACAGACTTTCATTGTTAATAACAACTTCCTGGGAATGGTGAATAATAGCAGCTGAAATATGATGTGGGTTGCTACTCTTGTTCTGAAAAATGATGTAATTTCGCTCTTTCCATAAAGACCAAATGGTAATCACGAACATCGTGCTCCAGGGAATGGAATCGTTAGAGAAAAAATTACCTCTATGCCCAAGATTCGACACAAGCCATTCGACCAAGTCGGCATTGAAAAAATCATTCCATTTGCTATGAGGCAGGAGAAGCTTCCACACACAGGCTGCTTTATCACAATCTCTTATGGCATGCAGAGTAGATTCATCCTCCTGGTTACATAGGTGACATGTAGCCGAAATAGTCATGTGTCTCTTTCTCCGTTCTTCATTTGTCAACAGCTTGTTATTAGCTATTAACCACATGCAAGTTTTGAAACGGTGGGGACCATTCCATCTCCAAATAAGCTTCCAAAGCTTCTCAGGTGGAGCTTCACTATCACCCTTCACAACACGATAAGCCGAAGAGATAGTGAAACAATTATCTTTGTTCCCTTTCCAAGCCACTCTGTCACACCCGTTAGCCTCATTTGGCGGGAGATTAGCCACAAGGGTCAAAAACATACTAGTAGGTAAATAAGAGCGAAGAGTATCCCAATCCCAATCACCATCATGAGTGACATAGGATCTAACTGAGCGATCCATATCACAATTCGGGACAGGAGAGATAGCACTAGAAATGAGAGGATCATTACCAAGCCAACTATCTGTCCAAAATTTAACAGTATGGCCATCGCGCACTAACCACTTTACATTCTCCTTCACAAGCTGCCAACAACGCCTGATACCTCTCCAAGTATTAGATTCCACCTGCTTTTTGGAAACAGAGGGAATAGCATCAGTCCCACAAACATACTTACATCTCAGGATCCTCACCCAAAGCTTATCAGTTCTTGTAATCAGTTCCCATCCCAACTTCATCAACATAGCTTTGCTGATGACCTAATTGTGTCAATTTTGTTTATTATACTTCAATACATTTGTGATTTCACAGTTGGAAGTCTTTTAAGAGAGAACAAATTAGGCGATAATTTCTTCAAATTGTACTCCCCACCTCATCACTTATATCATGATTGACTTCTAGGAGTGCATGAATACTATAAGATGATGGTAATCTTTGTTATGGCCTTATGGGTACACATATTGCCTCTGAAAAGTTTGGATCATTTACTAATAAGATATATATTTCTTTCTCTCTCTATATATATATAGATTAAGATGATTCTACTAGTCCACTTTATCCATATAATGTTGCAGAAATTAAAGACTAATTTAACCTTAAGACTGAACTGTGAAGTTACAAGAGATATTACAGCCTCTTTTAGTTCCAACTTTTAATTTCAATCTTCTCTTTATGCACAAGCTTATCAATGATTACAAATTATGTCTTACTTGTCATCACTCTTATTGCATTGTGCAGGACCAGATGAGTAAAGAGATCCTAGCTGTGGCAACTGCAAAGAAAAACATGTATTAGATTCTAAGTCATTTGATCCCATTGTAATAAAGAATGTAACAGAACAATTTCATAATTCTTCTTTTTGTAATACATTGCATACTATTCATTGATTTAGTTGGTTGACCATTCAACAGAATCAGTCCCAAAATAAAAGTTGTTTTGTTTTGTTTCTTAATTTGCCTTTCTACCTTTCTCATGTATTTTTTGGTGATCAATTTGGTGTAGCAGATGATCTGACTATTACCTTTCTCGTGTATTTTTTTTTAAGATCCGTTTGGTGTAGCATATGATATTACTATATGAGGATGAGATAGGAAAAAAAGGCAAGTTAGGAAACAAAACAAACCAACTTTTATTGTTCAGATATTTGCTCGCCAAACTATCAACAGGCCATCACATGTGGAGCCTCATCAACAGCAATTTTTTCATCCCTATCGTCAAAATTTTTAAATTTTAATAGGTTAAGTGCATTTTTGGTCTCCTAACTTTCGCAAAGATTTTAATTTGGTCCCCTAACTTTTTTTGTTACAATTTTGGTACCCTAACTCTTGCAATTATTTTATGATATTAGAAATGGTGTATTCTTGTGTTTTGATTCAACTTTAATAATCTTGAGAATGTTGAGTACTTTTCTAAATACACCCTTGATTTTTCTTTATATAGACATACATTAATTTCGTAAAAAAATTATATTGTTTCTAGTTTCTACATGATAAAAGTAATAATTTTACCATAAGTATGATTTACAATAAACATTTATATGTCATTAAAAAATATTGATTCAAAACATAATTTATACAATTCTCAAAATTATAAAATAGGTTAAAAAAATTTGTTTTTTAAATAAGTAAAAATGATTATTTTTATACATAAATAAATATATAATAAAATAATATTATGTATATTATGATGCATTTGCTTAGATGTACTACTATATTGTGTGTCTATATATATATATTATAATTGACTAGTTAAATTTTATAAAGGTAGTTTAATCAATTATTAGAACAGAATAATCTCATGTCATGATGAGATTAGAGTAATGTCACTCCCTAAAGTGGGATTGAAATCCTCAAGTTTCATAGAATTAAGTCATTTAAAGGAATGTTATATTTTGGGGATTATTTTTTTAATCTACATAATAAATATAGAATTAATTTATTTTGGACCTTAAAATTCGAGACTTTTTTTTTTAGGGTAAATTATACTTTGTGTAGGGTAGTGACATCCTTAATAAATTATACTTTGTATATTATGTAGGGTAGTGATGCAATTTTCCTTTTTGTAACCAATTCTTGTTACATCCTATACAACATTCACGTGCTATATATATATATGGGCAAAAGTACTATTTTCGTCCCTAAATTTTATATCGACAGTCAATTTCATCCTTAATTAATCTTTTTTAACGGTCAATTTCATTGCCAATATAATGTTCCACATTTTAGCTTTTCTATTCATCGACTAACTTTCAATATATTAATGACAAACTTCATCATGTTTTCGATTTGAGATTTTTTTTTTAACAATTTTATATTACATGTCATTAATTAGCTAGGTAGATTTTGTCTTTAATATATAGTTAACTTAAGAACAAAAAGTAAATTGCCTAAAATTTGAAACATTGGGGACAAAATAAAATGCAAAAAAAAAAATTGGAGATAAAATTGATAGTTGGTATTGTAAACACCGTATTTTGCCCGGCCAAAAAATCTAAATCAAAATATTGGGATCAAGTTACTATCTTAAAAAAAAACAAAGAAAAAATAGAAAAATGAAAAAAAAGAACAAAAGGAAAAAAAAAATTTGAGCCTTCAAGCCCATTATCCTAATCTCCAAACACATTTCACAAAGCCTCAACCCAATACTTTTTCATTAAATAAAAATTTAAAAAATAGCATAATTAGACATTCAATAAAGGACTAAAGTGAAAAGTAAAAATCAATTTGAGGCTACACTTGTTATTTTATCCAAAACAACCCAATTTAGGTGATGCGCCAGTTCTCTTTCTCTACACCTCCCCATGCTATCGCCTATTTTGGTCCCTGAATCATTCACCTAATAAAATTGACGTCTTCTCCCTCTCAAAGGCGATGCCCAAGAGGATTTCTTTTCTTCTTTCCTTTCATCACGTTTTCTCTGCAAACATGGAAAAGGAAAGACGCTAGGTGAAGACAAAACTAGCAAGTCTAGTTTTCTAATTCTCCTATTGCTCTTTCTTACTTTTAGCATCCTATCTACTTATTTTGGGGCATCAAGAGAGGCAGGGACCATTATCGTTTTTCTATATATTTGTATGTGAGGATTGAGATGGAGGGTACGAAAATCAGGGAGGAGGTTTGAGAATCAAAAAAATCAGAAGAGAGACGAGAGATAGAGAGAGAAAACAACATAAAATTGCAAAATTGGTTTCGGAACGATTTTGAGACCAATTTGAGTGAGATTTTAGGGTGGATTAAGGTTTTCTTGAGGTTTTTTAGACTCTCCAGCGGTTCCGACCGTTTTCTTGAACATTTTGCAAATTTATTTTAGACTCTCCAACGGCTCACATATTCTTGCCCCCATCAAAATGAGTTTCTGCCACATCCCTACCTCTTCCCCATCCAATTCCTCCTTCGACTTCTCTAACTCCTCCTTTGACTCCTTTAATTCCTCCTTCGACTTCTCTAACTTCTTCTTCGACTCCGTTAATTCCTCCTTCGACTCCTTTAACACTTGGTTTCCCTCAGTATCATAGTTTATTACATCGGAGAAATCCAACGGCTCACATCTTGCCCCCATCAAAATGGGTTTCTGCCACAGCCCTACCTCTTTCCCATCCAATTCCTCCTTCGACTCCTCCTTCAATTCCTCTAATTCCTCCTTCGACTCCTTTAACTCCTCCAACTCTTTTGACTTCTCCATCGTTGTGTTTCCTAGATAATTATTTTTTTATTTGTTGTAGAATATCTTAATTGAACTTCTCGAATCACCACTTCACAAATTTGATATGGGTAGTAAGGATTTTGAAGCTGAAGGAGCGAGCAAATTTTTATATGGACAGGCCAAGCCACATCACATGCATATATAACAAAAGCAAAGCATGCGTAAGTCATTACATGTTGTAGTATTCATTTCTGTTGTAGGGTTTTGGAAGTATTTGAGGTATTGATTAGATCATTACCAGTGTCTTATTTTTATGGTTTTCCCAGGATTGCGGTTCACTTATTCATCTCTATTCCTTCCAGACCTTATCGGTGGGTCTGAACTTATTGTTGAGGCTTGTACAAAGGTAGGAGTAACAACATTTTCAGCTTCCCTCCGCTTCCTATAGTTTCTTACACATAAATAGAGGGTACTCAAAATCCCGGCAACAATAATGATAGTCATCCCTATGGAAATTCCAATTGTTGACACCCCTTTCATTTTCTTTTCTTTTTTGTGCTGCAAAAGTTACAAAATTACATCAATTACACATTAATAAATCTATATATGCATGTAGTACATAAATCATGTTAAATTTCACTGCAAGCCATCTCAAGTTGAATATTAATACATGCATATATAGATGGGTTGCATATTTAATATTCAACTTGAGATGGCTTGCAGTGAAATTTAACATGATTTATGTACTACATGCATATATAGATTTATTAATGTGTAATTGATGTAATTTTGTAACTTTTGCAGCACAAAAAAGAAAAGAAAATGAAAGGGGTGTCAACAATTGGAATTTCCATAGGGATGACTATCATTATTGTTGCCGGGATTTTGAGTACCCTCTATTTATGTGTAAGAAACTATAGGAAGCGGAGGGAAGCTGAAAATGTTGTTACTCCTACCTTTGTACAAGCCTCAACAATAAGTTCAGACCCACCGATAAGGTCTGGAAGGAATAGAGATGAATAAGTGAACCGCAATCCTGGGAAAACCATAAAAATAAGACACTGGTAATGATCTAATCAATACCTCAAATACTTCCAAAACCCTACAACAGAAATGAATACTACAACATGTAATGACTTACGCATGCTTTGCTTTTGTTATATATGCATGTGATGTGGCTTGGCCTGTCCATATAAAAATTTGCTCGCTCCTTCAGCTTCAAAATCCTTACTACCCATATCAAATTTGTGAAGTGAGTGGTGATTCGAGAAGTTCAATTAAGATATTCTACAACAAATAAAAAAATAATTATCTAGGAAACACAACGATGGAAAAGTCAAAAGAGTTGGAGGAGTTAAAGGAGTCGAAGGAGGAATTAGAGGAATTGAAGGAGGAGTCGAAGGAGGAATTGGATGGGAAAGAGATAGGGGTGTGGCAGAAACCCATTTCATTTTGATGGGGGCAAGATGTGAGCCTTCCGGACCTTAATTACCGGTGGGTCTGGACTTATTGTTGAGTCTGTAGAACAGTAGAAGCTGAACTAGCAACATTTTCACGGATGGTTGTGGTAGCTTGAGCATCCCTCCGGCTAAGTGAACCCTCCGGCTAAGTGAACGCTTCCCATGCATAGTCTCTGAAACAGAAATACAGGGTAGCCAAAATCCCGCCAATAATCAAAATCCCTATGGAAATTCCGGTGATGGCAGTTTCAAATAGGAAGGAAACTGTAACTTCAGTTGTAAGGTTGAATTAGAGAAATGGCAAAGGAAGAAAAAGGCAAGCTGGGACTGAGAAATGGAAAGCTTGGTAGTGGCTAGAACATGGGAGGATTCAATAATTTCACACAAGTAGGTATATATAAGGGGCTCAGTTTAGATTTCTGTTTTCGGCTTCACCACTGGAATGGAATTGAGCGCATCTTCTTAATATATAAACATGTATGAAATAAAGAACGAAATGATCCAACTAATCTGAAATGGGGGAGAATATGCATGCCTCAACTAGTTATTTTAGGCTACAACTTTGTTTTCGTCCCTAGTATTTGTCTATGATTTTATTTTAGTCTTTAAAGTTTTTATTTTATTTTATTTTGGTCCCCAAAGTTGCTAAAAAATTTCATTGTCAGTCCTGACTCATTTTCATCCACTTTCCTCGGTTTAAAAAAAGCAAAGAAAGGAGAAAATCGCAGAATCACCCCCAACAAAGTGAGTTTCTTTTAAAATTTTTTGTCTAATTCTCTTTTTTTGCACATTCTTTGGGATGTTTTAGAATATTTCAGAGTAGATTCTTGATCCGGATGAAATAACAATGGAGGAATTCTCTAAAGACGTTCTTATTTGTGTGAAATCATTCTAAACCCAAAGTTTTAGGCTTCTATAGGGACTAAATTTAAATTGAATCATCACACATTGACATTACTATTTATTTAAAAAATAAATTTTTAATACAACTCTCAGGTTCTAATATAATAAAAAAATATAATATAATTAACCAAAATCCCTACGCTAAATTTTGCTTATCATTCAAAAATAGTTATGACTTATTCACCTTTGATTCTTTTATATTAATAAATCTTTTATCTTATACTATTGTAAGATATTCCAATCTTTTTTTTTTTT
>QANZ01018379.1:0-13780 GCA_003254925.1 Chamaecrista fasciculata
CGCCAGGAAATAAGGGCCACTAATTATAAGGCTTTTTTGTAGTGGAAAGAGAAAATGTGGATCTTATATATTTTTATTTCATGAAATTCATATTTTTTCTCTAACTCCACAAGAAATACATGAAAAAGAACTCTAGAGAATCTAATACCAATACACTTTCGAGTTTTGAATATTGATGTATGTAAAGTCCTCTATTTTATTTATATATTTATTTGTTTTAACAGATTTACGTACATTTTGCGTCCTTGTCTCTTATGGTTACAGATATCTTGTAAGATGGCAATTATGCATGTGCATTTTCCAACTCTACATTATAGACTTTTTGTCTTATTTATTTGGAGAGAATTTCTAAAATGGTCCTTTTAAGTTTCTTGCAAAAATTACCGAAATCTTATGAAACATGGACATTGATACGACATAGACATATATACACGTTAATTTTTTAAAGTTACATGCATGACATGACACGACATATATTTATATATATAAATCATTAAAAATCTATAAATTTTAATAAAAACTTTAAAAATTATAATCTCTATTCATAATAAATTTCATATATGTCATTAATTTATATTGTTTGTCATATTAAAGTTATAAAAAAATGAGTTTATATTTTAAAACTTATGAACATGTGTCGTATGAGTGTCGTACGAGTGTCGGATATGGACACGTGTTTAACACGGCGACACGTTATCAAAATGAAGTGTCCATGCTTCATAGCCAAAATCCTAAGTCATGTATATTTTTGTATCTTTTTTGGGGAGAACAAAGTTTCTTATCATTATATATATGATTTTTAGGTCAAAAACCTATTTTAGTCCCTAATGTTAGTATGAAGTATCATTTTGGTCTCTAATATTGTTTTGTTATATTTTAGTCTTTAATATTTCTTAAAAGTTTCATCACTGGTTCCTAATTATTGAATATATATAGTCATATCTCTTTCGTTTCAAACCCAAATGCGATTAAATGAGAGCTACATGTTAAATTTGATGAATTGTTTTTTTGCCCAGTAAGAGTCATTGACAAACGAGATCAAATCAGGCATGAAATCAAATATAAAAATGGGCTCCTTATTTTATTAATTTGGTCATATCTTTCGTTTCAAATTTAAACGCAACGAAATCGAAATTACAAATTACTCTTAACGAGTTCTTTCTCAATTCAGTTGGGGTCGTCATTGGCAAACGAGATAAAAAATAATACTCTGAAAATAAATTTAATCAAAATATTAATATTAACTTTGAGAATAAATCGGTTAGGAACTAAATTTTGAAGCAGAACTATGGGGTGGAATATCTCAAGCCATGGTTGGGGGACTACAATATAATATCGTTGACATGGATGCATGTGCATTGGAATCTCTTTTCACTTTTGTGGTTCCCATTTCCTCACATCAAGACTTCGAGCCCTTTATCCAAAGGATTGCAGATGGGGACACTATTCCTCTACTCACCCAGCAACACATTACCACTCTTTCCTTAAGGTATGTATATATGCATCATATATATTATATTGGTGGTGGTGGGCATAGAATAATTTAGGCCAAAGTTCTATTTTGGTCCCTCATATTTGCTTGAAGTCTGTTTTGGTCCCTCATGTTTGTTAAAGGTTCCGTTTTGGTCCATCAAGTTTTTTTCGTTCCATTTGGTCCCTCATGTTTGCTCAAAGGTCCGTTTTAGTCCCTCAAGTTTCCAAAAAGTTCCATCGTTAGTCCCTGACTCTTTTCCATTCACTTTTTCCGTTAAAAAAAGGGAAAAAACTAACTTTCATCGTCTCCCAACAATTTCACTCTTTTGTATTAAGGTCCTTCCCTTTTACAAAAGAACAAAATTGTTGGGAGATAAAAGTTAATTTTTTTTAACAAAAAAAGTGGACAAAGAAAAGTCAGGGACTAATGGTGGAACTTTTTAGAAATTTGAGCGACCAAAACAGAACAAATAAAACTTGAGGGACCAAAACGGAACTTTGAGCAAACATGAGGGACCAAAACAAAACGAAAAAAACTTAAAGGACCAAAACTAAATTTTGAGCAAATATAAGGGACCAAAATAAGACTTTGGCCAATACATCAAAAGGGTGAAAGTTTGTACCTTTTACTCCGCATAGCGCCCAAATATTGATGACAAACATGGCTTTTGTTCGTTAAAGATGACAAAATTCTGAATTGTTCTATAATTAGTTAAGGACTCGTGTGAAAGAAAAATCATGAGAAAATAAAGATTTCTAAATAATGGAAACTCAAGAACCCTAAAACAAAAAAAAAATTAGGGGTTGAAATATAATTGACTCAAATGTGAAACATTAGGGTATAACTGAAAATGACCTCATACGTCGGTAACCAACAATAATTTTGCCTATATATATATATATATATAACACCAAGAATGTGATCAAGATTTTCGGTGTCATTATTACAAATCTTGCAAAATTAAGCCAGAGGTTTTTAAGTTTTTCAGCTGAGGCTAATGCATTCTAGATTAAAAAAAAAGAAATTCAAATGAAGATCTTAATTGACAACGGGAAGTATTTGTTTTTGGGCTTTCATGTATGTCATTGGCTCATTGCACTGACAATTTTTATTTTTGGTTACAAAGAGGGGCACAAGCCCAGAGGGAGGACAATCTATTTTTGTCAACTTTAGTTATTGTATTATTAAAAGAATTTATCTAACATATGTCTTTAGGCACATTTTAAGGTTTCTTCTGATTGGTTAGTAGAGCATCACATATTTTGAAATCTGTAAAAATTCATTTAAAAAATAATTTTTAATGTTTGAAAACTCACTTGACCAATAAAAAAAAAACCTTAACATGTGCCCTATGGGCACATGTTAGAAGGACCCTTATTAAAGAGGTTAAATAGTGTTTACCAAAAAAAAAGAAGGTTCAATAGTCATTTGGTCCTCAAATTATGGGATTAGTTTTATTTTGGTAATTAAATTATTTTTTGTTCCATTTCGATCCTCAAACTATGGAATCAGTTTCATTTTGGTCCTTCAACTATTTTTTATTTTATTTCAATCCTCAAACTATGGGATTAGTTTCATTTTGGTCCTCACATTAGTTTTTATTTCGTTGTGGTCTCTAAAATGTGATTTCATCTGGTTTCTACCATTATTTCTAATCTTGATAGCTGAGATGGATCTTTTATCACTCATATGTGTTATAATAAACGAGTTGACAAAGTGAAAAAAATCTCCATTTTTAGTTACAAATTAGAGATAAATTTATGGTTGTTGTGAACCAAATAGAAAATGTGAAGAATGAAAAATAAAGAGAGAAAATAGATACACAAAGTAGTCCTCAAAAGACTTAGTTCTTCAAGAACTATTCTATATGATTCATGGATGTAATTCTTCAAGAACTCATCCTCCCATCATCTTGTTATTCTATTACTCATACTGAAATGTGTACAAAGTGAAGTCTCCCTTATATATGACTCATGTCATAAAGTATGATTAAGGGCATCATAATGCACCTTTAAACACACTAATGATCTTTCATGGAGATGTTACAAAAGGACTAAATTGATGGAGCCATGATGAGGTTGTAGGGATGTTACAAGAAAGGCAAAAGTCTCATGGATGTAGTCATCCACATATTACATATAAATTACATATTTACAACACTTCCCCTTGGATGACCACTCATTATGAACTTATGCCTCATTAAAAACCTTGCTAAGAAAAACCCAATGGGATAAAAACTTAACGAAGGGAAAAAGAGTACATTATTCATAATTTTTCCACTACAAATACATACCTCGTTAAAACCTTGCTAAGTAAAACCCAGTGGGACAAAAATTTAGCGAAGGAAAAAGAGTACATTATTTGCAAGTATGACTTCCCCTCAAAATTGCACTTCATCTTCAAAAATGTGTTGTGCTTCATCTTCAAGATGTATGAGTTGATTCTTCCTTGCCTTTCGAAGATATTGAATTATATATATTGATCACACTTATGCATGATATACTCCATGGATTTCCATTGCACATAAAATACTTAACATAGAATAAAATAATTTCATATTTCACATAACTAATGAACAAAAGTCTTTCCACATGATCAAATATAAATGAAACACATATATAATTCACTCCTTTGAGTATAATATATCAATATAAAAAATATTATAAGATACCAAAATCATTTACCTTTCACTATATTCTCATTGATAAGGAATAATAAATTTGACAATATTGTATTTGCTTCTTGCAACTTATCAATCACAATTTTTTTTATAAACAAAATATTAATAAAGTGATCAATAATCATATATAATCAAATTGGTTTTGAGTACATGTCATGATCATTAAATCTATTGACCAATACAAAATTATTGTAATTCCATTGAGAAAATATCTTCTTCAAAATTCTCAAGAATTAATATTATCAATTCTTCCTCTTTTTTTTTTTTTAAAAAAATAAGTTACTTATAAAAATACAAAAATAATTCATGACTCTTTCATGATATAAAAATTTATTTAGATATGCATACGTTAAACATTGTATAATAGAATGCTAACATTGCATATATAAATTGCATGCTTAAGACATTTGAAATCCTCTAAATTGTATGCTTCAGGCATTTCAATTTTTCAAGAGTTTCTTACTCATGAATATATCATTCTCAAATAACGTTAACATATAATTTTCAATCTGGTATATACCCAAGTCTTTCTAAAGACTCATACAAAATCTGACTCATTGGATCCATAGAAAACAAATTTAGGGTCTGATTGGTTTAAGAAAATGTTTCCTGTTTTCATTTTCTGTTTCCATTTCTGGAATTCTATTTTCATTTCTAAATTTTCAATATTTAAGAAATATGTTTGTTTGATAAAGCCAAAAAATCGTTTTCATTCATATTTAAATTATGTTAACTTGAATAAGGCTAATTTTTATATGTTTTCAAGTTTGATTATAACTAAATGATGATATTAACATAATTAAATAGTTTACTTTTGTGTAATGTTGCAAAATATCATAAGTTTGTTTTTGGAAATACTGGAAACGTCTCTTTGACGTTTCCTGTTTTCAGCCTGTTTCTGGAAATGTTTCCAGAAAACATTTCCAAAAAAACTGTACAAAACACGTTTTCAATCATATTTCTTGTTTTCAGTGAAAATGGAAACAGGAAATAGGGCAACCAATCAGGCCCTTATCTTCTCCTTATTTCACGTTTCGTATGAGAAATATTGCACTGCTAGTGCATTACATTTAACAAATTTATTTATCTTTTGTATAAAAATTCATTTATACTTTATAGATTTTGACATCTCCAGGTAGTAAGACTACTAGTCTAAATGTTTGACAACTTCTAGTGCCATTACTTCTGGTAAGAAATTTGACAACTTCTAGTGTCTAGATTGCTAGTCCAAAGTTTAACATCTTCTAATATTGTCAGGACTGCTGGTTCAAATTTCAATATTTACTTAGGCGATTCATCTTATATTGTAATTTTTGGCCAATTATCAAACGTCGACAATTAATAAAATGTGATCTTAATCACTCTTATTTAATAATTCTCAACTCATAATAATTCATCAAAATAATCCACAATTTGAGAATTTATGTTAATTTCATCAAAATACCTCAACTCATAGCCTTCAGGGCATTGTCACACATTTGCTTTCAATAATCACTTTTTCATTAAATATATCAAATGGTGATGGCTTCAGGCCATATAAATTTTCAATATCTCTTCAAATATTTTTTTAAATTCAATGAAAGTTCTTGGTACCAAAACCACTGCTGGGGTTATAACTTTCATGAAAATAAAAATTGTTGAGCTTATAAATTTATTGTCTCTTATAGAGCACAATAGTGAAACTTTTTGATTCTCTTCCTTTAGAGAAAATTATTCTATACAATGATATATATTACGCTTCTAGCATATTTTGAAATTTTTGGCTTTTCTACCAATACTCATTCATTAAAAATGACTAATCTTATAAATATATATATTTACATACAAATATATGATCCTTGAACTTCACGTTCATCAATGACAACCACAAAAATACATTTGTCATATCATCATCTTCATCTCTACTGGAGATATGTGGTGTCAAAAAATTTCAAAAATCAATTCACATTTCCAATTTCATTTCTATCTCATATCAATATAAAAATACATATATTTGTTGGGAAATTCCCAGGGAAACACGCAGCGGAAGAAACGTAAATAAAAAAAAAAACTTGCGCCCCCGAGGAAAACCAACCCTGAGATCCGCTAGCTGAATTTAAAACCAGATACGAAAAGTGTTATACCTCAGGCTTTCAATCGGATTGGTGATACTGGTGAGTCTAGAAGTCCGTCTCTGCGTCCTTCCTCAACCGGTGATCCACACGAACAGTTTCCCGAACACGAGGTGCTAGCCTCCACGCCTCTTTCTCCAAAGAGACTCGGGATCCAATCTACAGATTCTGAATTCAGGAACTCCTTCTCTGAACTCTGGTGGATGGCGCCACAGATCAACAATCAGCAACAAAACTCCTTTTGTTCTATTGTTGTCTTCAAACCCGTAGAACCCACAACTTTCGATTACTCTTCTAACTCCTTAGAAGAAAATCGACTTCTCTCCTAAGGAAGGTGGGTGTCGATTTTTCTCTCTCTACAAGGAGGAATTCGACTTCTCTCTCTAAAGTGAGCTAGGGTTTCAGAATGTGCAAGGCATGAACAACTCATGGAGCTAGGCGACTTTTGCAGGCTTATATTTACTAAAATTACACTAATTTTATAAATATAAAATCTATGATATTCTCATAATATCATATTTTAGGCTTTGAATATCTAATTAAAATATTCCTAGAATATCTTAATTCAAATTCAAATCACCAATTTAGAGAATCAAATGGGAGATCAAATCTCCCAATGGGACCCACTAAATTAGGCGCCTATTAGCTCTCATTTATTGGGAATTTTATAAATCAAAAATAACTCCTAAAATTAAGGAAGTCATAACCAACTTATATTATCCCAAGGTTTTTGAATTAAAATATTACAATAATATTTCAAATTCAAATTTTGAATTTCGAATTTAGTTTCTTATTGAATTAAAATATTACCCCAAATATCTTAATTCAAATCTAGAATCTCAAATTCAAATTCAAATCCATGACTTAATTAATAAAACAATTTTATTAATTAAATCCTTAAAATGAGGCGCCACCCTCAAGGCTAAATATTAGGGAATTTTATAAATCAATAATCTCCTAACTTTTAGGAATTATTTAATTTATTATTTCCCAATATTTAAATTGCAAATAATTAATCTCTATTAATTATTTACCAATTATTTAATCATGTAGAAAATTTAAGACAAGACATAATGTCCCAGACATTTCCTCTGTGTCTTAAATTAGGCCACGGAGTGACCCACGAATTACCCTAATTCGTGTCCCTTAAAAGGTGTGTTCTAATCCTGCTCGTGTGTGACCCAGCAGGCCCCACGTGAAGTTGGCAGTAGGTCATCCCTATGTCCTACAAGTCGTGAGCGGACTCTAGCAAGCCATCGCGACTACCCAAAACACGTGAGTGAATCGATCGTTACCAGAACCGATTTTAACCTTCGTACCTCCTAGGCACCGACCCTATTGTTCTGCGATATCTTGGTCATGGATCAGGCACGGGAAAGTCATCCATGATCCAAACCTTTACTTTCTCGATTCCTTGAGTAAGTCCCAATATATTGAGTGGCCACTCCTTTTTCCTGGACAGACTCATCGAGGGCGCCAGTAAGATATCTCCCAATTTAATGGGGAACAAAATCCCAGTCTTGGTCAGTCCACATTCCTCAGCACGGCAATCAACCAGACCCGTACTTAGCCCTTATGGCTACCCTGCTACGGGCAACGTTAGACTAAGCCAAAGTCTGACAACTGCAACGCCGGAATAATGATGACCTCAGGTCTAAGGCGTCGTGACAGGCGTACAAGAGAGGCAAGCTGATGACTAAACCCATGCAGGACTCTCCGGGTCAGTCCAGCAACTCGTAACCCCTTACGTAATTGCACCATGACTCTCGTTCCAGCATCTAGTGCGTGCATCCCTATGCACCGAGGTCATGCTGATCTTAGTTCATTTTCGCTCCCACGAAAACAATCGATCAGGGACAGATTTAGATTAATTATCTTATAATTAATCATGGACGTAATCACAGTAAACATGCTAATAATGTGAAAACCATTAATTTATCTCTATAAATTAATCCATATGTTCATAACATATATAAAAAAGGATTGGCCCTAGGGCACAATTCCTATCAGACTCCCACTTGCACTAGGGTACAATCATTAATCTAGCTGTTCCTACTCCTAGGTACACTGATCAATGCGTCTTATCCCCATTGACGATACATGTCTCTCATGTATGACCCTTGCAAGCGGCTTTGTTAGAGGATCAGCAACATTATCCTCTCCTGCTACTTTGCAAATCTTCACATCACCTCTGTCAATCATCTCTCTGACGAGGTGAAAACGTCTGAGTATATGTTTGGTCCTCTGGTGGGACCGTGGCTCCTTGGCTTGCGCAATAGCTCCACTATTGTCGCAATACAGGGTAATGGGATCAGTTATGGTCGGAACCACACCAAGCTCGGAGATGAACTTCCTGATCCACACAGCCTCCTTTGCCGCATCCGATGCTGCAATATACTCGGACTCCGTTGTAGAATCGGCAATCGTGCTCTGCTTGGAACTCTTCCAACTCACGCTGCCACCGTTCAGGAGAAACACATATCCAGACTGCGATTTAAAGTCATCTTGGTCGGTTTGGAAACTAGCATCTGTGTAACCCCTTACACATAGCTCTTCATCAGTTCCACCGTAAACCAAGAACTCATCCTTAGTCCTTCTTAAGTACTTAAGGATATTCTTGACAGCGATCCAATGATCCTCACCAGGGTCTTGTTGGAATCGGCTTGTCATACTCAGGGCAAACGACACATCGGGTCGAGTACATAGCATGGCATACATGATGGATCCTATGGCCGAGGCATAGGGGATCCCACTCATGCGACCTCGCTCAACAAGTGTCCTCGGACACTGTTTCTTGCTTAGGGTCAGCCCATGATTCATCGGAATGAATCCCTTCTTGGAATCTTGCATACTGAACCTCTTCAGTACCTTATCCAAGTACGTGCTTTGACTCAACCCAAGAAGCCTACGAGATCTATCCCTATAGATCTTGATTCCTAGAATATAGGCGGCTTCTCCTAGGTCCTTCATTGAGAAGGATTTTCCCAACCAAGATTTTACAATCTCTAAAGTTGAGATATCATTCCCAATGAGTAGTATGTCATCGACATACAGTACCAAGAACACAATCGTGCTCCCACTAACCTTCTTGTAAACACAAGGTTCGTCAGGGTTTTGTAGGAAGCCAAACTCTTTGACGACCTCATCAAAACGATGATTCCAACTCCTGGATGCTTGCTTCAATCCATAAATGGATCTCTGAAGCTTGCACACCTTGTCTGGTGCCTCAGGACATTCAAACCCCTCGGGTTGTATCATATACACATCCTCGGGCAGCCTTCCGTTAAGGAATGCTGTTTTGACATCCATCTGCCATATCTCATAGTCGTAATATGCAGCTATGGCAAGGAGGATCCTAATGGATTTGGCCATTGCAACAGGCGAAAACGTTTCGTCATAGTCTATACCATGACGTTGCGTAAATCCCTTCGCAACTAGCCTCGCCTTGAAGACGGTGACGTTGCCGTCCATGTCGGTTTTCTCCTTGAAAACCCACTTGCACCCTACGGGTTTTACCCCTTCAGGTGGAGTGACCAAGTTCCAAACTTGGTTGTCGTACATGGACTGCATCTCAGCCTTCATGGCTTCAACCCATTTTTCTGAGTTGGGATCTACGATGGCCTCTTGATAGGTGGTGGGTTCACCACGCTCCGTGAGCAACACATCCTTGTTTTCAGTCACGAGAAATCCATAGTATCTCTCTGGCTGGAAACGTGTTCTATCAGACCTTCGTGGTCCTTGTGTTTGTGGAGGAGCTTCCACAACCTCTTGTGGAACTTCTCCAGTTTCCGTCTGCGCCTCTGGCGTGTCTTGTGGAGCTTGAACTTCTTCAAGCTCTATCTTACTCCCACTGTTTCTCTTGGAAACAAGGTCCTTCTCTAAGAAGAATCCATTCCTGACCACAAACACTTTGTTGTCAGTTGGGCAGTAGACGTAATACCCTTTGGTCTCTTTAGGGTATCCCACAAATAGACACTTGAGGGATTTGGGAGACAGTTTATCGTTAGGCTGTTGCTTAACATAAACCTCACATCCCCAAACCTTGAGGTAAGACAAATCGGGACTCTTCCCTTTCCATATCTCATATGGTGTCTTCTCAACGGATTTAGACGGAACACGGTTAAGTGTGAACGCGGCAGCTTCTAAAGCATACCCCCAGAAGGATGGCGGAAGATCGGTCTGACTCATCATAGATCGAACCATATCCAATAGGGTTCGATTCCTCCTCTCAGACACACCATTCCACTGTGGTGTTCCAGGGGGAGTCAGTTGTGAAACTATTCCACAACTACTAAGATGATCAGTGAATTCTTGACTCAAATATTCGCCTCCTCGATCAGATCGAAGGATCTTTATTTTCTTGTCAAGTTGGTTCTCAACTTCATTTTGAAATCTTTTGAACATTTCAAAAGACTCTGACTTGTGCTTCATCAAGTAGATATACCCATATCTACTGAAGTCGTCAGTGAACGTAATGAAGTACGAGTAACCACCTCTGGCCTGCACACTCATGGGTCCACATACATCACTATGTATGATTCCCAAAAGGTCAGATGCCCTTTCACTTTGGCCAGTGAAAGGCGCTTTTGTCATCTTGCCAAGTAAACAGGATTCGCAAGCATCATATGATTCAAAATCAAATGATCTTAGAAGTCCATCTCTATGGAGCTTCTCAAGGCGTCTCTCGTTTATATGACCAAGGCGACAGTGCCAAAGGTACGTAGGATTAGGTTCGCCAACCTTAGTCCTTTTAGTATCAATGTTATAGATATTATTATGTCTTTGTTTCAATTCTAAGATATAGTGGTTATCATGCAGATCTCCATAAGCATATAACACATTATCCTTGTAAATTGAACACCTTCCATTACCATTCATACAAATAAAACCTTCCTTATCCAAATAAGAAAGTGATATAATGTTTGAACTTAAACATGGAACGTAATAACAATTATTCAAAGACAAAATAAGCCCAGTGGGCAAAACTAGCTCGTATGTCCCTACAGCAACAGCAGCAACCCTTGCTCCATTGCCCACACGTAGGTCCACCTCGCCTCTGCTCAGCTTTCTACTTCTTCTCAACCCCTGCACATTAGTACAAATGTGAGAACCACAAGCAGTATCCAATACCCAAGTGGTAGGAGTAGACAAGTGAACGCCTATAACAAAGATACCTGAAGTAGAAGCCTCATTCTTCTTCTTCTTCAGATCTTCCTTGTACAGCCTACAATTTCTTCTCCAGTGACCTGGCTTCTGGCAGAAGAAACAAAGTGCATCCTTTGAGGTCTTTGCCTTCTTGTCTGGAGGTGGGTTAGGTCTTGCTGCAGGCTTGGTCCCACCAACCTCAGCATCTCCTTTCCTCTTTCCTTTGCCCTTCCCCTTTCCCTTGTTCTGAACTAACAAGACAGTGCTAGGCGCCTTCTTAATAGATGCCTCAGCAGTCTTTAGCATCCCATGCAGTTCAGATACTGATTTCTCCATTGCGTTCATATTGAAGTTTAAGACAAACTGGTCATAACTTCTGGGCAGCGAATGCAGGATCAAATCCGTCGCTAGCTCCGGCAGAATGGGAAATCCCAGCCTAGCAAGGTGATCTATGTGCCCCTGCATCTTCAAGACGTGGGCACTCACAGATCCACCTTCTGCCATCTTGCAAGAGTAGAGAGCCTTAGAAGTCTCAAACCTCTCTTGCCTTGCCTGTACTTGGAACATTTCCTTGAGATGCGTAATCATCTCATATGCCTCTTTGTTCTCCAAGTTCTTTTGAATCTCGGGAACCATGGTAACGAGCATAAGACAGGCAACGTCCACAGAGTCACTTTGATGCTTCTCGTAAGCATCCTTTTGAGCTCTTGGAGCATTGGCAGCAGGCTGTTCAGGGATGGGGTTGTCTAAGACATAGAGCTTTCTCTCTTGGGTGAGAACAATTCTCACATTCTGGTACCAATCGAGAAAGTTAGTCCCAGTCAACTTGTCCTTCTCAAGGACAGATCGCAGTGATAGTGAGGGAACGTTTGTTGCCATTTGATTCTACAATTTAGAATTTGCAAAGTTTAATTAGCAGGAAAAATAAAATATCCACCATTTTATAAAACCCAGTAAAATTTATTATTAGTGGCTAAGACCTATATTTCACTAAAGTCTACCGTCGTTGAGGGCGATCATGCATCCTTTAGCTATTTAGGTAGGTAACTCCTTACCAATCACATCTCTATGTGACTCTTAGATCTTTATGGGACATTATCATCATATGATACGGCATGTTTATCCCATCTAATGCCTTGAGGCCCAAAACCGTTTTGATAGCCCCATTAAGTCACACAATAAAACTCGTGAATGGCAAGGCCCAAACGATGAGGCCGAAGCCCAGCCCCATATCATCAACGGCGTCACATAAACACGTGTCGCTGAGGGCGATCACCGCATTTAATGACCCAAGATTTCAATGGGCGTCGAACTGAAAACCTCCATTCACCCGTGTGTCCTCGAGGTCAAGGCAGATACGTGTCGCTGAGGGCGATCACCGCTCCACGATGAACAAGATTTCCACAGGGTGTTTTATTGATGGCATTAAAACTTAAGATTTTCTAAAAGGGTTTCATTTTTGAAAAAGTTCCGTTTTAAAGTTTAATTTTAAAACTCCTTTTAAAATTAAATGAGGCATGCCACATGTTTATTCCCCAAGTGTATCATATACACATAAACATGTGCACGGATTGTGCATCATATGCAAAATCCCATGCTCGTATCGCATACGAATATATATATATATATATGGCGCCAAAAGCGGGGTAAATTGCATGTTAAAATCGCATCCTAAACATACATCTAGCGCTTTGTATCACATACAAACCTAAATGCAAACTGACATACATTGTGTTTAGATATGGCTCACCTATCCTAATAATTCTCCCAAGCCAATGAGAGAATTTTTCTAAAAAGAAAAACGTAAAATTACAAGAGAGTAAACCCCAGTTACATTGAGGTATAAACTGAAAAGTAAAATTACATCGGATAGAGGGAGACGACACGCAGGCCGTATACACCATAAACCTAGAGCCATATCCAACACCACACAATTACATATATGAACACTTCATACAATCATGTCAAACACAATATATATCCAACACATAGCAAAAACGATTTTTGTAGGTGTTAATTAGGGTGTGCAATTTTAACATGCCTTTTCTTGAATTTTAGGCCAATTATCAATAATTATAAAACTCAGGAATCTCATTCCAAAATTTTAATTATTGACCCAAAAATTTTAAAATTCACAATTTTATACAAATTTTCAGTCACCCACATAATATTATGATTAAAACACTTTTAACCATAATTATTTGGGAATTTCGACTTTGGCCTATAATTACAAGAAAAATTTGAAATCAATCATATTGACTTCCTTATGTATCACATACATAATTTTGCACCTTATCTTGTAGATTCAGTTTTAGAAAAACATTCAGTGGATTTTTGTAAAACCAATACAAGATTGAAAAAGGTAAAACA
>QANZ01018381.1:0-37166 GCA_003254925.1 Chamaecrista fasciculata
CAGATGACATGAATTTTCAGTCACTACTGTGATGACACCGAGATTTGTGGCCCAAAGAAGAAAGATAAGAGTTCGAGAGTGATACAAGTTACAAGGTGCGGAAAATTTGTGTAGAGGCCCTAATTAGAAAATTTTTTTTCCATAAAAAGGGACTTCATTAAATAAAACATCCAGAATTACAAAGATTACAAAACAAATTAACCAACTCCTATTCTACTAGATAATAAGTCCCCTCAAAATCAACAAGAAAAATTACAGATAAAAACGTAGGCATTCTTTCAAAAACAACTAAGTCAAAAGTATCATGGGAAGAAGATTTCGCAAGGATGTCTACACATTGGTTTCCTTCTCTATGAATATGATGCAACTCAAACTCATAGAGGGCGCCAAGTTTTGACATGCAAGAAGAGATAATAGCACTATAATGATTAGATTTGGGGCATTGATCATTTTTAAGGAAATCAATTGCACGAGAGCAATCAGATTCTATAATGAGGTTGAAATAACCAGTTTGTAAAGCAAGATCCAAGCCAATATGAATGACCCAAAGTTCCAAGAGACTAGTACCAAAACCAAGATGTTTAGTAAAACCACAACGCCAAGACCCATTATGATCTCTAAAAATACCATCAGCAGCAATGGTCCCATAAGAACCCATGGAACTTGAGCAAGCACCATCAGTGTTAAGCTTCCACCAAACCAAGAGTAGAAGGATGCCATCGGATCAGCAGAGAAGAAGAAGATCTGGGCGTATTTGTTTGATTTCCAGCAAGGTAGGTAATGAAGTTGCTTTAATAAGTTAGAACGATTTGAAAATTTTATTTTACTCTTCTATTTTATTAGCTTAATTTTACACTATTCTACCCTCTCACCCCCTTCTAAAATATCTATTTTATATTTGTCATTATATTTTAAGTCAAAATTCCATTTTGTTCTTTTAGAATAAATTAGTCATTCCTTTTTTTCCCATTACAATTATAATTTTCGTTAGCTTTTTTTTTTGAATGATAATGTGCCACTGGCAATGTGAATTTGAACTGATAAAAAAAAAACATATCTAATTCACATCGTTCTACATGATAATCAGACCAAACAAAGAATAATCTACATGAGAGAAAAAAATTATTTTTTTTCCTCTCTTTATAAACTAGTCAATCCGTAACTTAATCCAAGTATCCCAGCCCATTACAATAAATTGTTGAGATTGATTGGATTGATGGATTAACCCATCCTAGACTAATCTCACTGTTGTGTTTGATAATTAAAACTCCTTATATAAGGTTGCCGTTTGTATACTATTCCAGGGTAGAGTTACAATTTTAATTAAAAGACAGTGTAGAATTTTAAGAAGGAGAGAAAAATACTTTTTGAGTGTCAATTGAGATTTGAGACCCAAAGGTACTGATTTTCTCTCAAAAGTTGTGGTCTTATAGACCAAATTTCTCTTTCAGGAAAAAAATTGTGGTAAAGCAAAGGCAAGAAAAGGGTTGAGAGAGAGAGAGAGAGAGAGAGAGAGAGAGAGAGAGAGAATGGGGGTTTTGCCTTTTGTGCCCTCAGTCCCTCGCTCGCAGGCTCTTCCTCGTTGTAACTATAATTCTCTTGTTCGCCTTCCTCTCCTACTACCACTATCACTCTCTGTTGCTTCCGTTTCCGTACTCCACAACTCACACTCCCCAATAACTCTCACTCACTCACTCTCTCTCTCTAATTTCAACACTGTGACAGACAGAGAACCAGAGAGAGTGATTTTAATTTATTATGAAACAAGTAGAGTAGTATTTAATAAATTAGCATAATCTTCATCTGGAATAGTAGTAACAGGCGGTCATGGATAGAAAAAAGTACTACTAGTTAATAAAAGCATATATATAAATCTCAAAAGCCAGTTTATCTTTAACTTCTAGAAGAGTGTGTGGCAGCAGTAGTGGCGGAGGCCGAGATAACGCTACGTTGATGGAGCATATGTACGGAGCTCCGGCGTCATCTACGGGCGAGTTCTCCGACAAAGCCTTGATGACGCCCGATAATCTGATCTTTCCCTCTGACTACCAGACTTTCCTTATGTCTTCCTCCGCCGCCGTCAATCGGATTCCCATGTTCGGATCCGACGACTTGGTCGACGCCGACGCCTCCCTCGCCGTTTCTGCTCCTCCCGATTTTCGCCTCCAACAAGACTCCTCCTCTCTCATCAAAGCCAGAATCGCCTCTCATCCTTACTATCCCCGTCTCCTTCAAGCTTACATCGATTGCCAGAAGGTCATTCATTCCATCGTTCCTTCCTTTCTTTTTCTTTTTTTCTTCTTTGCTTTATTTTCTGTGTTCTCATGGTGTTTGACAAAAGGTAGTCAAACAAAAATCAACTCAAACGACATCAATCAATAATAATAATTCTTGAGTTGCTTGTTGGCTAAAAGCTTTTCTGACTTTTCAATTCTAGACGTCTCAAACACGTCCAAGTTATAACCGACAACATATATAGTTCACAATTTTATATATATCTATACTTATGCCTCCTCCTCCTCCTCCTCCTCCTGCTGCTTTTGGTTGATTCTGTAAATCGTTGCAGTGGAGGAATTTTGGTCGCAGTTAGAAATAGTGAAAATAGTATTTGGTTGTGATCGATGTGATGATTAATATTGATTGTTGATGATGGAATGAATGCAGGTAGGAGCGCCTCCGGAAATAGCAAGTTTGTTGGACGAAATCCAGCGAGAAAATGAGCTTTCTTATAGGAGGGACGTTGTTTCCACGTGCTTTGGAGCCGATCCCGTGCTCGACGAGTTCATGGTCCCCCCCCTTCCCTTTCCTTTCTACAGGCTTCTTCTCTCTCTCTCTCTCTCTCTATTATGTGCACACGCACACTCACACTCGTATATATATATATTTATGTAAAACCAATATTTTAGTTTTTTCACACAGATCATGTCTGTGATTTTGGTTTCTTCTCTTGTCTGCGTCCAGCATGATATAATATATATAATTATTGTTAAAGATTGGATGGATGGGTGTTATATGTATAGGAAACCTACTGCGACGTGCTGTTGAAGTATAAATCTGATCTTGCACGCCCTTTTGATGAAGCCACTTCCTTCCTCAACACCATCGAAATGCAGCTCTCCCATCTCTGCACTGGTGCTTCCCGTCTTAGCCTTTCCGGTCAGTACAATTCTTATTCCTCTCTTCTCACATCTACTTATCTTTCTCTCTCCCTTCGCCCACCTTCCTATGTACAAATGTCGTTTACGATTTCGATATATGTTCGTTGATATCTGTGCTACTGCTCTCCTTCTCTCTCTCTCTCGCTTTCCCTTTCCCATTCTCTCTCTCTCTTGTAGTGTGCATCATTTCTGGAGGAACTAGGCTAGGAAGTTATTTATCCATATTTGTAATTATACCCAGGAGTCCACTGCTTAGCACCTAGCGTTTTGGATATGTAATTTATCCATATTTGCTTTTTCTTCAAACTAAACCATTGGCTGGTAACGTTAATATATTATATAATACTCGCCCAATAATTAATCTAACTTGCTAACTCCAAATATATACTATGCTTGCAATATTAGGTGGCCGTGGCACAAACAATATATACTATTCAGCTTTAAAGTTAAATAAGGATAACATATAACCCTAGGAATCAACAATATGATCTGTGTGTTACTTACTCCACTGCTTTCTGCAATTTATATATCTTTGGAAATTCTTTGTTTATTTCTGCTTTCACTGTTTCCTCGTGTTCCATGGTTTCTAGCATTATTGTAGAAACCTTTGTGTGATGTCTGGTCATTCTTGGCTTGCTACAGTATTTTCACTTTTCACTTTTTCAAGTTCCTTAATTCTCCATGTGAATCTACGATTTTAATGGCTTCTTGGGACTTGTTTGTTTTGTTTTTAGGCCTTTCCTTTACGTTCATTCTTCCGTTTCTTTTTTGATTGGTTAGCTTAGCATCCGGTGAATATATATGTAGTAGTTTGAGAAACAGCAGATTTTCGTGTTTGGGTTTTTCCTTTTTGACGTTGCAGATTTTCATGTTTGGGTTTTTCCTTTTGACGTTGCAGACCTTCTTGATGACAATATATTAAATAGTAATGTGCGCGATATGATAGTGGAAAATAATTTCACCAAACATTAGTGTCATCCTAAAATCCACTACTGTTAAATGAGCTTTCTTGTATCTCACCTCTGGTGCCCTCTTGAAATGGTTTTTCCCTCGTTTTTCTCTAGTACTTTGGCTTTGATGCTTTATCAACTCATTGCCTGAATTTCGGGATTATAGTTCATTGGGCAGGCTGGCATACATAATTTGATGCTCGCTGGATTTTAGTTATAATTTGCTGTTATGCTATGGCACGTGATTTATTTCTATTCTGCTAAATGCATGCTCAATCTAACTAGTTTCACCATACCGGAATTAAACACAATAAGTAGTTGTCTTTTTCGGTTTTCCCCTTATATAAATATATTGACTCATGCCATCCTAATTTGAATTATAATAAACCTGGGTTTTTTCTTGCTCTAATACTATACAACAATTTGGGGATGACTTAATTAATACTTGCATCCATTAAATTTAAGTTGTATGGAAGTCGTGTGCCAGAATAAGATGGAAGAGAATAAGTAGTTGAAACTCGGGATGCTGTGTGGTAGTGGAGACTGGAGAGTGCACAGAAGATATACAATGTTAACTTTGATATTAATTGGACACTAGATAGGACATATTATAGTATTCTTGATAAAGTAGCTCAGCAGTAGAGTGATTGTTTCAGCATCTAAATGCACTCCACATCTAGTATCTTTATCTCTATCATTTTATTGTTAGATGCGATCATGCTTCATTATAATACTTGTATGGATTGAGGACTTTTCTTTCTCTGTTTTTATTGTACACTAGGGCTTTACATTCTTGAATTCTCCTTATGATCATACTCTATGAAATAAATTTATTCCCATCTACCCCTTTTGGATTTAATGAAAATAAGCATGATCTGACAGTAGTGGCATGTAATGATTCTGCTTTTCTACTTTATTAGTATATCGAGTTCCAATAGATCACAATTGATGAAGGTGGATGTGAGATGAAAATTGCCCTTTTGAGATTATTTAAGGAGCTGGTTTTCTGTTTGAAGCTAAAGTGATGTCAGGTTTATTTCCCACATTTAAAATTGAAAGTAGCTTTTGGTGAGTAAGACTTGTAAGAACGGAACATATGATAACTTTTGTCCGTTTATCTGTTTGGCATTCTTATTTTCAGTAAAATTTCTGTGTGAATATAATTTTTTCTTTAGTATGTGCATCGCCTTCATTAAGGACTCAGGTTGTTGCCATTTATATATTCTGCTTCTCTGACAGCCAGTTATTTTCTACTGAGTCTCCTGAATAGGTATTTTTTCTTTCCTCTACTATATATAAAACTAAAACAGCACTACAGCAGTACCTTCGATTTTGTTTTCTTTGATAAAAAATCTTATGCAATAGTTGTGTCACTTTACTCAGTATGAAAGCTGGCGTGGGGTGGGTTCTGATTATTGATAATTGATGATTAATTATAAATGTGGTGCTGCAAGGGGCTGTCAGTTTGGTTATAGTTGGCAACAATCATTTTTTATGCTTGAAAGTACGCATTTCCTTTTCAGTCTTGACGTTTTAAAATCCAAATCACATTATTTGTATTGCATGTTTATCACGGATCTCCGTAATCCTCCTACATTCTTTAGCGTGTCATCCTGAAAAGCAAGGGGAACGGTATATATGTGTGATTCTTTGATTTCTCCCCCCTCTCTCCTTTTTTCTTTAACTAAATAATTTTAATTTTCGTTTTGTTTCGTAATATCTACTCTAACCAGCCTGCATCAAATTATGTTCTCAAAATTTGTGGCGCTTTGATGGGTTAAGCTTCGTACTGGCAAATAGATGTTTTATCATATATACTATATAGTATATAGCATCAGTACATTGTGCCGTTTTTCTTGGTTTCATTTGTTTTGTGGATTGATTTGTCTCGTGACTTTGTATAGAACGGATTTTATTATTTTATCATGATTGACGCTAAGTAATTAAGTATGCCTTTTCTGAAGTAAAAATGTCCAAATCTACTTCATATCATAATTATAACTAGTTTTAGTATTTTGAAAATATATATATTTTTTTTGGCCTGAATTTTGAAAATAATTCTTTTGCAATGTTGTAATTAAACAAATCTTTTAATCAATAATTTTGTATTTAGACATAATATGTGAATATTGATCTTCTTTTGGAATTTTATTGTTTTGAAAATTTTGTTTTATAGAATGACGTGTTGAAGTGGCAGTTAATAAACTTGTTATTTCATTTTGTTTGTTAAACAAAATTAAAGGTGAAACTTGAAGTCTTAATTAAGTATCGATTAGCATATTGGAATATATGACTGGAAATGGAAAAATGTTTCATATTGGTAAAAGATCTAAGTGATATTATCATAATATTTGTTTATTTCTAGATACCTAATTAACACTTAAAATTTTACTTTGAGTTTTGATTAACATACATTGACATGATAGTTTTGATAGCTGTCACTTCAACATGTGACATTTTTTAGCATTTGAAATTAAGAAAGTCATAAATTCTGAAATAGAATAAGTAATTTTCAAAGTCATAGCTGATTATAGAGCTTGTTTGGATAATTGGAGGGAGAGATAGGGGAAGAGATTGGAGGGGTAGGGGAGGGAAGATTAATCTTGTTCTACTCTCCTTTCAATTTGGTGTACGTATTTGGAATTTATGAATGGGAAAGGAGAATGAGGGATTAAAAGTTTATTCTTCACACTCTTTTCCTCCAATCATCAACTCAACTTTTCAAATAAGTGGAAGAGATCTCAAACTTCTCTTCCTCCATTCCATTTTTCTCCTTAATCTCCAATCGAAACATACCTTAAATTTTTCTAGCAGTCAGTCAGTCACATTTTATAACTATTGTTTTTTAAGATACCAAAGCTATTTATGATTATTAGGCCGTAGATTTGGAAATAACTTCTGCTTAGATTGAGGGGAGTTGTGAGATTTTTTGAAACCGGTAGTTGTTGGTATTGTCAAGTTATATAGATATTAATTGATTTTTAAAATAAAATTAAGATAAGATAGATAACTTGACTAATCATATTTTTGGTAATTACATAGAAATTTGAGTATAAAAGTGACATTATGTTGATTTAGTACGTCGTTATCATTGGAAGTAATTTGGGTATAAGAATAGTATTGAAATGAGTTTTATCTTAAGGATTAAATTGACAATAATAATTTTTGAAGGCCAAAATTGAAAGTCATTTTAGAACTAAAATATAGTGTTTCTCTTATTAATTAGTGCTTCCTCTATAGAATTTGAGGGAGTTTGGTTCACTGAAATTGTGCTTGTTTCCAAGAATTGTCTTCCTTGGCTTGACTCGTCCTTTACTTTTTTATGTTTTGTGCTTGTGGTTGACTGTATCTCTACTATAATTAGTAGGATCATTTCTTGGACCAAAATATTGTGAATGACCAACATTTGACTGTAATTTGATTTAATTTTTATGTGGAATTGTCATGTTTTTTAAAATTATTTTATTGATATATTCGTGCTATCTAATGAAAATAACAATGCATCATATATAGTGAAGGAAGTGCAAAATTTTTTTTATTATGAATTAGACTCGCGGTTAAAATTTTCTCACTGTTTATGATTTATATGACTCATAATTTGTGTTGGGTACTTGTGGTTATATTTTTGGCAAGTAGTGAATGGTTTGCGTGAAATGCATAATATGAAAAAAAGTGTTGCATTTGTAGAAGAATGCCTATTGTTTGAGATACATGTTTTTAACTTTTGTTATTTGAGAATCATGTTTGTTTTATTTTGTCAATTTTTATTACTTAATTTTAAATCATGTTAATTTGAATTAATATAAATTTTAAAAGTATTTTTTAGTTTGATTATTATTAAACAATGATATTGATATGTTTAAAGAGTTTATTGTTTTACGAAAAATATCATAGGTTTTTTTGTAATACTGCAATAGATCATAGAAAATTATTTACAAAATATTTTTTTTAAAAAAGTGTAAAATACATTTCCAGTCATGTTTTAGAAATTGAAAACAGTGAAACCAAACATGCATACAATTGCCACTTTAAATGTCAGCATCAACTTCAGGATTACAAGTATAGATCGAGATCCAAACTTGCTTCAATAATTTACAAAATTGTTTTTGTGGCATAGGAACCCAACACTTTGATTTATGTGTTAATCATACTTTTTCTAAAGCTGGCATTCTTATAATTTTGGTTTTGCTATTACTTTGGGTAGATGATGGTGCTGTGTCATCAGAAGATGACTTTAGTACTGGAGATGGAGACACTCAAGATGGTCAGGCCAGAGGCGAGGACCGAGAGCTCAAGGATCGGCTTTTACGCAGATTTGGTAGTCGCATCAGTACTTTGAAATTGGAATTCTCAAAGAAGAAGAAGAAGGGTAAGCTACCTAAAGAAGCCAGGCAATCGCTGCTTGAGTGGTGGAGTGTTCACTACAAGTGGCCTTACCCAACGGTAAACATTTATGCCTTTTATCTGGGTCTCTGATTGTTTAGGCCTTCTGGATGTGGAAATTAAATTTGTTGGGGTTGTAAAATCATTTTATCCTAATGTACTTTTAGCTTACAAGCACTACTCATTACTCAGAGAAAATGATTTAAAATTCAGGAAGCTGATAAGATTGCACTGGCTAAATCAACGGGTCTAGACCAGAAGCAAATTAACAATTGGTTTATTAATCAGAGAAAGCGCCACTGGAAACCATCCGAGAACATCAACATGCAGTTTTCTCCCATGGATAATCTGTCTGGACGGTTCTTTTCTGATGAATGAGGTGCTTGCATTGTATGTACACCACATTCTCCAAAGTGTACATCCCTGAGATTGATTATTGCATCAATGCTTTCTATCCTCTTCCGTAAATTCTAAAAGCAGGGGTGTTGACATTGAAATGCTTTACTTTCCCATAAAAGATAATGGGAATTAAATGCTAGTATTGTGTTTCATGTGTATTCTTGATAAACAGACTGGCATTGTTAATGAAATGCTATACTTTGTTTTGTTGGTTGTCTTGCTTTACTAGTTTTGGGCATGCAATGTCCATCTATTCATGATGTACTGTAATGTCTGAGGTAGATACAGAACTTAAATTTTGTATTTTTTAGTTTGAAGATAGGATCGATGATTCATTGTGTCGATTAGGGAATATTAATATAATACTCACTTGGGCATGTTTATTATTATGGTCTTAAGCAACTTGGAATCTTGTTTGCTTGGGCTTTGGGTCAATATATTAAGTAGTGTGGGCTGTACTGTATTAAGAATTGGGTCCAAATAGTTATTGGGTCGGGCAAATTATACATATAGTTCTCCCCTCCCAAGTTGCCAACATTTTTGTCAATCACAAAAAATCACATTGTGACTTGTGACCTACATTATTCGTTCTCTTATCGCTTCATTAATTAGGTACACAAATCATATGAAAAAAAAAGGCAACTGGTCCAGCTCTCAGAGTCTCAGCCGTGGGATTGTCTTAGAATTCGTGCAACATTTATATTTTTATAAAATCTCTACATGAATCTCAAGCCATCTAACGACCAAAGCGATTTTTTTTAATCAACTTAACATAACTAAACGACTAAGGCACTTGTTCTTTCAGAATGTTTTCTCTTGTTTTTTTCTTATTATTCTTCGGTGAAAAATTACATTTGTTTCTTTGATTTATGTTTTACTAACAAGTATAGTTATGTGAAAGTCTAAATTATTGCCTTTTCTAATAAAATAATAAATATGAATAAATTATTGTAAGAAATTAACATACAATATAATTCTTAGAATTACTATAAAGACCATTAAGTTGTTTTATTATTTTGAAAGAAACATTTTCATTGTGAATAGAGTTGTGAGTTCCGACTGGTGGGCAGTGGCTGAGCATTTTCACTGAGTTGTGAGTCTTAAATAATCTTATGACTTATCTTATGGGTAGTAATATTGAGTCACCAAGTTCTTAACTACACTTTCATGCAACAATTGATGTATCATTTCATTAAACTTTTATTAGCTTCTTGCATTACTTGATAATACAGTTTATGAGATTCAGACCCCATGACAGAGTGGCTCCACTTTTGCCTCACTCGCATGCTACAACATGACAAACCTACACACAAAAATTCTGGGCATAAAAGCTAATTTAAAAGCTTACTCTATTTATATGCTTCTTCACAATTTCTACGTGTAAACCACCTTCTCATTTATAATAATCTCCATCAACCTACCCGACCTTAAAAGTAAGCAAATATTCATGTTTTGTGAAGCTTCTTCGTTCTTACATAATCACACATAACACAATAATGCCTTTCCAATTCCCACCCCATTAATCTAGTCACTGGTTTTACAATTAATAATTAGTCTAGTTTAGTAGTGAGTGCTTAAGTGGCCAACTCTAATTTGTCTTCAACTAATAAACCTATATAAGTTAGGACCACCTCAAACCAGGTTGGGCAGATTTGTCTGTAATGTATGATGCACTTTCTGCTCATGATGATGATGATGATGATGATTAAGGTATTTCAATACTTTGGAAAAGATAAGGGTTTTATTGCTTTGGCTATCCATTATACTATGGCTTGCATTTGATTAATGTTTGTCTTTTGCTTCATCACAAAAAGACACCAATTATGCTATTTATCCTTTCAATTTGCAACAACCATCAATAAAGTTAAAGCTAATTAAACTATGCTATCCAATAAATTTAAAACTATATCTTAGATGAAAATGTGCTATATTATCCACTGTCCACTTAATAAATAATGCATTGCATTATGAAGTAGCAATACTTAACAAAAGAAAATGGTTATTTAAACAGACCAAGCTCACTTATTGACATTCTGGTTTGGAAAACTACAATAACCTTTCTGAACTCCTGAATTTTTTGCGAGCCGAAACATTATGGTCATCAATTACAATAATTTCTAGCAGATGAATATATGCTTACATGACAGTACAAAATACAAATAGAGTGGAAACCGTCATTATTTTTTTTTTTTTACATAAACACACCCTTGTAAGCCATCAAATCAATGTTTTATATGGGGTAATTTGTTAATGCCAATTCTTCACAAAAAAAAAACAAGATAACTATATATAGAAAATCAATAGATTCTGGTTTAACACCTTCAAAAGGATTTTTAAAAGAAAAGCATTAATAGTAGAGAGTATTATAACTTTTGGAACAGTACAAAACTGAAGGGAATCTTGATATTATATATTAGAAGGAAATGGAATTAGTACCTGTAAATTAATGGTGTTGCCACTTTTAAGAAAAAAAGTATATACTTTAAAATTAGATTAGAAAAACAGAAACAACTCTGTTTCTGCACTATTACACTATATATATAAACTGTCTATAACTACCACACTCATGCCACCTGAGCCTCCTGGAATTCTCAGTGCCTGTGTGCATATTCTGATAGTGACAACAAAGAGAGGGTTGAATATATAGAGATGAAGAAAACCATAACTTCTTCAGTATTACTTTTCTTATTCCTGTTATTCATTCATGTGTTTTTCACCTATTCTGTCATTTCTGTGGAGGCAAGGAAGAGTCAGAAACATTATAGCAACAAAGGCCATTCTCAAGGCTCACAATCTCCATATCCAGCCAAAATGGGCACTTTTGACATTATGTCCTTTGGAGCCAAAGGCAATGGAGTTTCTGATGATTCAGAGGTAATCTGTCATCAATAGACTTTGTGTACTTGACATGCTTACATATGCCTTATCTTACAATGACTTAATTAGAGCTCTAATTAACTTCATTAGGAATGTTTAAATTAATTAAGCAGGCACTTGTAGCAGCATGGAAGGCTGCTTGCAAAGTTTCTGGTGCTACAGTGAAAATCCCAGCACAATTTAGGTTCCTAATCAGCCCCATTACTCTACAAGGCCCTTGTATGCCTCACCTTACACTTCAGGTTCGCTTTATATATATATATGCCTCACCTCTTGCATATTTAATATTATGTTATTAAAGATTATAATAAAATAACGAGTGAACATATATAAATTAATCCTTAAAGTTAGACAAACTAATAAATCTTTGAAAGTTTATTAGTTACATTCTTTAATTTTTGAAAGTCATGGAACTAATGCATTTTAGTCATTTTCTCCTACAAGTTACTCTCTAAAAGTGATCTTAAGAGACTGAGCTATATTGTCTCCACAACTTTTTAGGAGTAGGATGTGTAAATTATATTTTCAGGAATTGAGTTGTCAAGTATGTATTTTTCTGTGACTAAATTGTATATTTATTATAAAATTATTCATGAGCTTTTATAGTAGTACTACTTTAACATGACACAAGAGTACTTGATGAACTGTTGTTATGTTCAACTTTCAATTAAAGGGATGCTAATTGTTTTGAACAGATAGATGGGAGTGTTTTGGCTCCATCTGAAGCATCTTCATGGCCAAAATCCAGTTTGTTTCAGTGGCTGAATTTCAAATGGGTCCACAACTTCACCATCCAAGGCTCTGGCACCATTGATGGCCAAGGATCTCAGTGGTGGACCTCAATAATTTATCAGATGCAGGTAATTAATTAAATTCAATTCAGAAATTAAAAATTATATATATATATATTATTTCATGTTAATTAATTATTACAAGCTAAGAGATGAAGGTAATTCAAAATGTATGTATATATCAAGATACTGACTTTGTATTTTTTTTTTCATATTGATTTCTGTAGAAGAGATATTCCAAACAATTTCCAGACATGAAACCAACTGTAAGCATAGATACTCCTTTTTCTAGTGCATATATAGTTTTTTTAAGTTCTATAATTTGTTAATTTTTTAAAACCTTGTGGGTATATATATGCAGGCTATAAGATTCTATTTCAGCAATGACATAACAGTTAATGATATAAGAATCATAAACAGTCCTTTGTGCCATCTAAAATTCGATGATTCAAAGGGTATCAAAGTGAATAACATCACCATATCTTCCCCAGAAAATAGCCCAAATACTGATGGCATTCACTTGCAGAACACACAGGATGTAGAGATTCAACATTCTAATATTGCAACAGGTATGTACTATATATACTTATGAATATCAATATCAATATGTACGCCACTCATTTACTTATTTTACTTTTAACTTTTAAGTATTATATATCGCGGCCATGCCATATGGTGCATTAATTAATTGCGCTCTTGGGACTTGCTAAATATATACTAATTGAATATTAGGCTAAAAGCCTAATTAAAATATTTTTACTTTGATTAAGTGATGGGTGAGACATATATAAGACATTACCCTTTTAAGGTTTAAACGGTAAACTGTTACCACAACTAACTTTCCTAACGTGCTTCTTAAAATATTATATATACTTACACATCTAATTAACTTTATCTTTTCCAATTCTGTGAGCGTGCTAGGGGGGGTATCCAGATGAAACCAGATTACATTTAGTACGTACATATATAGCTTAATTAATTCTATTTAATTGCTTGATGGATTCTTATATTTTTTTTATTTATCATAGGTTCATTAAAGTACTGAAACTTTTTTTTTTTCCTCTTTTGTATAATTTAAATTTACAGGAGATGACTGTGTATCCATTCAAACTGGGTGCTCTAATATTCATATTCACCATATTAGCTGTGGCCCAGGACATGGTATAAGGTAAAAAAAAATGATAGTAAAAAAGCTTATCAAATTTAATCTAAATTCTAAATTCTAATTGTGATAAATTAATTCTCTGTATATAGCTTAGGAGGATTAGGTAAAGATAAAAGTGCAGCATGTGTTTCCAACGTCATGGTCAACGATGTCTCAATGCAAAACACACTATATGGAGTAAGGATAAAAACATGGCAGGTATATATATATGTATTTATCCATAGATAATTAAAAACAGAGTTTATTAGTAGTTGCTATTTTTATTATTTGTAATGTTCATGATTAATTAATTTAATTTCTCATCTTGAATACTATATTTATATATATAGGGTGGTGTTGGGATGGTGAAGAATGTGTCATTCTCAAGAATCCAAGTGGAAAACGTGAATATTCCTATAGTGATAGACCAATACTATTGCGACAAAAATGTGTACTGCAAGAACGATACAAAAACAGTGGCGATTTCTGGTGTGAAATTCAATGAAATTCGTGGGACTTATGGAGTTCAGCCCATTCATCTAGCTTGTAGTAATTCCATACCATGCACTGATATTCATCTCATTCATATTCAGCTTACGCCTTCTCTTATTCACACACAGCTTCAACATCAACCAGCTTTGTGTTCTAACTCTTATGGCATATCACAGCCTCCTTTGCTTCCTTCAGCCATTGATTATTGCTTGAGAAGTGGTGGCGGGGCTTTTATCAAGAGGATAGCTAGGTCTCATGATCATAATGCTCTGTGTTACTGATTGGTGATTAGATTCATATTTTAATTTACATTTATACTTCTTTTAATTTTCAGTCTTTGTGTATGGTAGTATGTATATGGATGCATATATATTTGTGTGCAAGCTATGTGTGTAGCTTCCCTTCTACTATAGTTTTTTCAATGTGTGAAGGTGATGATGATCGAGGGTGTAATTTAGTTTTAAGCTTTGTTTTGTATTGTGAAGATGTAATTTTGGAGTTGTCCTTTTTATTACTCTTTTTTTTTTCAGTCAAGAGACGATTTATTTGGAACTCATGATGTTAGTCCCAAAGAGAAGTAGAAATTAATCATTTTTTTTGCACAACCAATTTTCGATCTTATTATTAGCTATTGACGTGCTTAATTCAGTTTAAGATTTAGTCATAGTTAGACATTTTAGCTCTTCCTATAAATTTTTCATGTAAAAATCGAATTCGAGATCGTTCTCACGTTTAGTTTAAATAGTCAACTGAAGCTATATGTATAACTCAGATAATTTATTGTTAGTACAAAAGTTAATGAGATAATGGTACAAGGCCGTAGTCTTCTTGCATGGTGTGACCCATTCTCTTGTTCCTTAGAGTTCCACTCGGAGAGGTAGTAGTCTTCTTCAGTGACCTTCGTATATAAGAGAAATAGGGAGAGTGCAAATTATGATCATAACACCCATAACGGTAATGCCTCTCTCTTTAGAGAAAGTGGATCCCTTGAACAATATCAATTGTGAGGGTTTGCTAATGAGAAGAGTCTGAATTCTGTGGATTTGTGTTCCGAGTCACATTGATTTCCGAGTTAATTAAGCTAATTAAGCAGCTAAGCTTGGAAGTTGGAAGCTGAAGACGATCGAGAAAGAAAGGGATCGTTTTGGCATTATACCACTTCAAATATTATATTTGACCTCTTCCACCAATGTTTCTTCCAAAGATATAGGCGATCACATTTTACCTAGACCATAATTTCTCCAAGCTAGGATAAATATTCCAACACATGTGCAATATTTTCATCATAAATCATAAATCCAGTAATGTAAGTAATAAATTACAAAAATATATAACTTTGATTTGTTTTTGAAACGATATCTTTTTTAGTTTTTTACTTGAAAGGTCTTCTGTTAAACCAATTTTTCGATGACACCAATATCTACTGTAATAGCGTAACGTAATTATTGTCTTTTCTTTGGACTTTATAAAGAACTTCATCTGAAAAATCAGGTGCAAATAATTAGCAACAACGTCTACGATAGTTGCATATATGGGGATATTTTTTTCACAAGTAGAAATCAAGAATGATATTATATGTCGAAACCAAACAGACAGGACAAGTAAGATGATAACCAAAAAAATTGAGATAATTTGGACGGAATAAATCGGCCGGCTTATATATGTTATGGAAATCTTACTATTATAGTGCTAAGAAATGCACAATTTTTTTGCCAATTACATGATTATGAGGAAATATTATAATTGTACGTTTATATTGTTGATTCATTCATTAATTTGTGAGTGAAATGAAAAAGATTACGCAGTAAACTGAATTTACAGTAAAACGAAATAGAACTCTGATTTGAGCAACTTTTAAGATAGGTTGTTATCACTTAAAGGAAAGTTTTATTAGCGATAAAAATATGAGGATTACTGTCATAGCTAAATCATAGAAAGTAGGGGCGAATGAATATTTTCATGCCAATTAGGAAAGCTCGTTGATAGATAGTATTTGAACCGAATATTCCTAAAATTATTTGATCTCGGCGAGACTGAGGAATGAGGATCATTATAAGGTATATATTACATAGCCATTGGATTCTGATTGTCTGTACGTTGGCTGTCTGATTGTGTCAAGTGGAGGAAACCAGTACTCTTCATGGCCAAAATTTAGAATGGCCTTAGTTCACGCAAGAGATAAAATTAGGTTTTGATTTAAAAAAAATTAAGAGTATTTAAACACTTTATCTTTTTGAGTAAATGGAGTATAAAGACTAACTCCCCAAGTATATCAAAACCCAATAAATACAAATGGAGTCTGTGCATGTCATATTTTTCCAAGTCGATGAAGGAATATTACTTGGGGCCTGAAAACTTCAAGGAATGGTTGATGAAATAATACATATGATTTCGGTATTTAATTATGGAAGAATACACTGTCACAGGATTCAGGATTTTCCTCTGTCTGTACCAGCACCATTGGCAGAGAGTGAGAACTTGGATTCTTGCAATAATAAGCAAGTTAATGGAGAATTGGTCTCCATGCTTTCGCAACATGCTTCTAAGCTATTCCTTCAAATAAATGCTGAAAACATTAATGGAAAATTTTAATTTGTCGAACCATTCGATGTTACACTCCAGATATATCGGCACTAACAACCTCTCAATGAATCATCATATATAGCACAAGGGAGAAGAAAAGCACAGATACAGAAAACCTATAAAACAATGTCCAAATGATTTAGTTAGTATTTTGGAGGTGGCTGCTGAGTTGGCAACAGACCAAAGCGCTTCTTCAAAAGGACCCTTTGCCTGGAGAATTTATCATCAGGCGAAAACCGTGCTGCATAATGAACAAAACAGAATGGATACTAATCAATCATCCAATATCACATTGGGTATCGTTGACATTGAGAAAAAAGAGAAGGAGATACGACATTAGAGAATGGTAAGGGAGGTCTTGACTTGCGCTATAAATTTCAAATGGAAACAATCTATATGTTTTCATTTGAAATTGAGTGAAAAAGTTGGCTATCAATAGGAACAGGAATGATGCAACAGAAGGAACAACAACTGATACACTAATTGCCCTAGTTACATAGACGCATTTTCATTCCCAAGATTTTGTTCTTCACTCTTCAACAAGTATGGACCATGGGTAACACAAAAAACTTGATATAATTCATCCCAAAAGGACAACCCTCAATAGAATTGCTCAGATAGCCAGCATGATTGGCTCACTCAATTAGATTCCAAAACATATAAAAACTTGAATTTTCAGACACTCCAAGTGAAGAATAATTCAGTCAATGTAAAACTTTTGTACCTTACCGTGAACAAAAAGACTTTTAAAAAGTAAGTGATCAAAATGACCAAAGAGAGCACCATTCAACTAACCTCTAGGCAATGAGAATCCATGGAAAAGGAACTAGTCCACTCTTTCTCCAATTATGTAACTTATAAAATGTTACTCTTACGCCTTTACATGATTCATAATTTTATTATGTTTTCTTCTATGCCAATGCATAAAATCAACATAAGAAACAACTAAATGGCTATCTTTCATGAAACAGACCAGTGAGTCATTAAACTATATTACCTGGATGAGCAGACTGCGTAGCCAAACCCAAGGGTGATTCCTTCTGTATGCACAGAGCAGCTATATGTTAATACAATCATACTTCATGGACTGTGTAGAGCAGCACACAATAGAGTTGCAAACTTAACTATGCAACAACCTTACAAGAGAACAATAATATAACCCATACATATGTCACAACATAAGAATCAAGACATAGCACTACTTTTTGCAAACTGGAGAGAAGAAAAGAATGGAAAAATTTACTATGCTGAAATAACTGATATTTTTAGAGGGCTGGGTGTTAAAAATATAGTAGTTAAGGGCGAATGTTTCAGCAATTTTTAAAAATCTTATAGGTACATATACATTTCAAAACAAATCATGAGAATACTATAAGTTTAAAACCCATCAAACCACACAAAATTGGAAATGGATGAGATTTTATAGTTTTGCATAACTCTGATGTGAATTTGTAAACTACAGAAAATAAAGAATTAAATATACAATGTGAGGGGGGAAGAATTTACTATATTGAAATAACAAACTTTTTTCTTAATGTCTACTACATAGAGGTGATTTTTTTTGGCAATATTAAAAAAACCCTACAAAAACATATATCCATAAAGCCAATAGATCCTAGTAAATGTCTTCCAAATACAAAGCATTTTCTTCATTTCCTATATCATATCATAATGGCTTCGACCAAATTCAATGTTATCCCACATTCCCTCTTCCCAAAAAACGAAAAAAAAAAAAATCATTTGATAGTCATCTACTAAAACAAACAGGTAGAAAATCCCCATCAGTCAATACAGATTTCAATGAGTGATTTTTTTTTTTCGGAGTCCTAAGAACGACACATCGCAATTCTCAGTCAAGAACCAGCTTATATGCTGGTAAAAAGTCAACAACTTCAAGAGAAGAAAAGCATAGGGCGGTGATATGTTCAATGCCTTCAACCTCAACTTAGCAGAAATCATACTGTGTTAAGAGCAACAAATGGGAAACTAAATGCTTAAGATTACCTTAGTAGTGTAAACCTTGTCACCATTTTCATTTATGTAGTACTGAAGATACATTGTCACTTATTTTTCACCCTGCCAGGAAGAAAAAGGTGAGATTTTGACCAATGAAATTTTCCAATCAAATATGTTCCCATTGCATCATGCACAAGACAATGCTTCACATAGCTAAAATGAAAAAAATAAGCGAGCAATAAAAGAACAAAGAGAATAAGAAATATAAGAACACTAGTTCACTGATAAGTAATAACAACAATGTCCAACTATAAGTATAATCAAGTGGAGCTATAAGTTATATGCAAATGTCAAATAATAAATACAGACAGATTATTAGACCAAATACATGAAAGGTTATTACACAAGAAACCAAATACCGCCAAGAACCTTCAGTTTCAAAATTTTATTATTCCCTCCACTTTCTCAGTAACGAAATCAACATAAATGCTGAAAGCAGAACATCGAGAAATATACCAAAGGCAAAGGAATTTATGTGACGATATCGGGAAAAAAAAACAACGGTGATAATAATAGAGCGAAAGCCAGTAGCTGAAGTAGGCGGTGACTTACCGATAAACTTCCGTTGCACCTGGCTATCTGTTAAACCCTTGCTTTGCTCCTGCGCTGAAGAGTGAAGACTACAAACCCTAAAATCCATTTATTTATCCAATTTGTTTATTTTCTCGTATTATTTTATATTGGGCCTTACTCAAACCCAACTAGGCCCATATTGAAATGACTGGGCTATTATTATCGTCCACTTAGAAAATTGATTTTTGAATGGATTATGATTATGAAGTGTGAACCTTCTTTTGAAAATAAATAAATAAAAAAGTATCCATTTTATTTTTACTTTTATATATTTCCATGTCTCGGAATATTATGTTTAACTTGTTGGTTGAGTCTCAAATCTTAATGGTCTCATTTTTTTTGAGCCAAAAAAAAAACACATTTAAATTTTAAGAAACATAAGAGCTAATACCATTAACCTAACACTCTGTAAAATATATATGTGTGTATATATACTAAATATATTTATGGTATGGGCAAAAAATTAATGTAAGATATATAGGTCTATCCAAAAGACTGTTGGACGCCAAAAAAAAAAAAATCAAACAGAGCTAATTTAGATTACTTTTGACCGTTAATTACGTTGATCGAAATAAGAAGAGTTTGTCCAGTTATTATTATATATATGACTTATTACAAGTTTTCAGTTTCAGGCCAAAAAAAAAAAATTACAAGTTTTCAGTTTTCACATGATAAGGCATGCAAGCCATTCAAAATGTTGCAGTTAATTAAGTGAGAATAGATTGCAACATTATTATTATTCTCTTGTCGAGCTTATCTTCCCATAAAACCCAATAATGCTAACCTGGCTACTGGTATTATCCATAAAAGAGGGAAATCTATATTCCCATTATATCTATTGTGACTTGTGACCCATATGATGACATGATTGGCTGAAAATACAGTAAAAGAGAGGATAGGCTTCACTCAATTCGCTTGGTTCCATAAGTGTCTTAGTTATGATACGATCCAGTCCTTTCCAATTTCATGTATATATTTGGACGGATCATCACTATAAAAGAGCGTCTTCATTCTCAACCTTACCTTTCCTTATCCTTTCACTTAGATCTCCTTGCACTCCAACAAATAATTAAAAGAAACCAAAAAAAAAAGAAAAAAAGAAAATGATTATTGAATTTGAAGGATAAAACGATATTTATTATTTTTTTGTAAAATGAATTTTTTTTGTTAAATTGTTTTAAAATGTGTATGTTTTTACTATACGTATATATAAAAAATATTTTAACACTCACTGGAGATCTATTTGCTATTATAGTATTATCCAGGATATTTACGACCGACCCTTATTCAAAGAAAGCCTTATAAAAGAAATAAAATTATTATTAAATATATTATACGTCATGGTGCATCTTGGATCCCTCAATGATATCTAGAAAAAGCGATCATAAACTTACCAAATTAACTCGCACAGTGAGCAACATTTGCAGAAATGGCATATGGCATATTCAGGCCCACAAACACAACGCAAAAATGCAAAACAGTCCCATAGTATTATAGTAAGATATAAACAAAATAGGTTCTTCTGTATGCAAATATCTAGATATTTAATAGGTTCTGTATACAGATATTCACCCTTTTTTTTTGGCCAATGACTTCCTTCCTAAATCACCCTTTTTTTCAGAGTTTATTTCCACTATCCTGATATTTAATAGGTTTTTTTGAACACAAAATTCTAAATATCTTGCAGCATTCCGGCAGCCTCCGATGTTCAACGTTCAGCGATTTCTCAAAAGTCTTAAATTATAGTTCAAACGATCTAAAAAGACAAAATTTAATTATAACGTAACCTCACTAGAATTTTGTAAATTATAATTACGAGATTATTTTTCTGCTTTCGTGTTTTGTATAAGTCTATAAGAAACATAAAATTTCACAAATATCACGAGGAAGGTTATAGTGGAAATAAACTCTGAAAAAAAGGGTGATTTAGGAAGGAAGTCATTGGCCAAAAAAAAAAAGGAAGGAAGTCATTAAATATTAAATATCAGGATCAGGATGTATTCAACTTATGGACCCACGGGTTTGTCTCCAAGTGTCACCACCATCGTGCCGATAATATCGCACGTGAAAGCTTCTATTTCCAAGCCTTTTTGTGACGTGGCCCAATCATATGGTTCCACGTAATCGTCGACGTTGATTAAATGCCATATTACCAACGTAATATCATCATTTCCAATTAACGAGTGTGGCTGAAGCAAAACGATACAATAGCGCGCTGTTCGAAAAACAAGAAACTCAAGAAGCTCTTCGATTGCTTCATTAGCTGGTGGTAGCTTTCTTCTTCGTGATTCATTCTCCTTTTATCGGTGCGAGATTTTGATCGTGTGTTACTCTGGAGCTTGAGCTGGAGGTAATTCCTTCGATTGGAGTTTCTATTTTCTGTTCAATTTCGTTTATGAAGCTGCAGGATTGCTCTTCCTTGTAATTGAACGGTTGAATTTTGGTGATTTTGCGCAATTTCGAGTTTCTAGGTTTTTACTGGAACTGTAGATGGATTTCAGGATGAATGCGTTTATTGTATTTTGTTTGTATCACAATTCGGTTGAATGCAGCAAAATAAAACACGAAACGGTTTTGAGCATTTTCTATGAATTCGGCAGGATAAGGTCAATAAATGCTGATAGTGATTTTGAGCATTTTCTGACTGGCGATTGCCAATCGTGAATATGATGGTTTTGCATTCATCTTTTTGTACAAAATATTGATGATCACACACTCATTCTTGGAATTTTTAGAAAAAGGAGCTATATTCACCAATATGAGTAATACTGTCGGCCAAAGTATCTTCCACCCGACTTTGCTGTGTCCATCGGTAGCAGAATATCAAAGTAAGGTTAATTCTTCTGGCATACAAGCAAACACTCTATTTAAAGTTGCGCGTGTCAACCAACGATCAGCGCAAACACAGAGTTCTCTTCTATCTACAAAATTTCGTGGGAACAAGTTACATGTAAAGGAACAAAAATTAGCCATGGGAAGGCATGGACGAGTCACAGTTGTTCCACATGCTGTGTTAACAACAGATCCCGCTTCTGAGGTAAACTCTAGACACTGAAAAAACTTGGTCATGGTTAGTTTTTAATATTAAATCTCATGCCATTTAGAAATTATTATTAGCATCTGCCAAAATTCTTGTTTACGTGGGGTAAACAGTGGACATGCAAATTATTAAGTTAAATGTAAATGCTGAGCATGTGAAGTCTTGCACTGCCATAGCAAATATTTAAATGGAAGTATGGAAGAAGCCTTGGGCATTTTCTTGGAGCTCTCAATCAATCCCTTCCCTTTAAATCTATTCTGGCAGTAGAATTGGCAATATGCAGCTGAAATTAAGGCACATTTGACCCTTGTAAGGGTGTAAGGATAAATTTTAAAATTGACTATCACCCACTTGCGGCTTCAAAGGCTTATCCAAGCGAGTAGCATGTATTTACTTTTCATTGAAACTTTAGATAGACGCTACATTTGGGCCATGGTGTAATCATTAGCTTCATAGCATGGGCTATGCACTATAGTTTCCTCTGTAGATTGTATTTTAGATTAGTACATGAATAGTAAATAGTATCCACCGCATGTATTTGTATTTCTATCAAAATTATTAAATCTTACTTATTGTTCTGCTGTCTGCATTTGGCTCTGGAGCAGCTTGCAGGCAAATTCAATCTTGATGGGGATATAGAATTGCAGGTACATGGCTGATTCCAAATATTGAATGGCTTTAGGTATTTATAAGATAAAGTTGTGATTTATGACAGATGAACTAATGGATGCTGGTATTCAATGTAACAGGTTGCAGTTAGTTCAATAGCACCTGGGCCTATAACAAAAGTAGACATTCAGGTTTCATATAATAGTGACTCTCTCATTTTGCACTGGGGAGTTCTTCATGATAGGCAAGCGTATGTTACAACACTAATTTGTTTTTGAGTGTGTCTATTTTTCCTCAAGTATTTAAGGTGTTTGAATTAATTTTTAATTAATCTCCCTTGTGTATATGGAATTTCCATCCTTATAACTGTTTTCTGTTTCCAGGAAGTGGGTACTTCCTTCACGACATCCAGAGGGAACAAAGTTATATAAAAACAGAGCTCTTAGAACTCCTTTTTTGAAAGTAAGTTTCCAACCATAGTTGCAAAATAAAAATGAATTTTGAGAATATTGATAGATTCACTTGCAGATCTAATCTTCGAAATGAACTTTGTTTTTCTATTTTTTCCCCCTTTTAAATTAGTCTGGCTCAGGATGCATTCTTAAAATAGAAATTGATGATCCTGCGGCACAAGCTATTGAGTTCCTTATACTTGATGAATCTAAGAATAAGTGGTGAGTTTTCATTGCTATTGGTATTGTTTTTCCTCTTCAAGTTCACATTTATATGGTGGAATCAAAGAAAGATATACACATATACACTCACAGACAAGTATATATTATTTACTTTGATTATAGGTTCAAAAACAATGGTGAGAACTTTCAAATCATGCTACCTGTGGCTCTGAAAGAGAAGTCGAGTCACGAAGTCTCAGTTCCTGAAGATCTTGTACAGATTCAAGCATACCTTAGGTGGGAACGAAAGGGTAAGCAGATGTATACTCCAGAGCAAGAGAAGGTCAGTAATCAATTGATGTCCTTGTCTTGCATTATTTGCTGCTTTGTCTTTGTAAAGTTTATCAACTTTGGCATTTCAACCATCTTTTAGGCACAAGTCCTTGCTTACTCATGTTAAAATGTCCAAGCGAAGTTGGTACTGCTGTCCCATATTTGGTCCATACTGATATTTCAACTGTTTTATGATACTTATTATGGGTCTAATACCTACCTCCTGGTCTTTGTCATTTGGCTTATTTATAATAGTAATTAGAGAAAAAAACAAGACTTCACTTGTGGAGCAAGACAAAAATAAGCAAGAGCTTTACTATTTCCCATCTATAGTATGATATAGAAACTTACGGTTCTTCAATTGTTTGTTTTAACATTAATGTTTCCTCTGCCTTTGCCCTCTCCATTGACTTCACTGAAATCTCAAGTAAATCCTATGGGAAATAGACTAAAACATTCTGACCAAAAAAAATATGAGGAAACTTCTTTATTGTTTTTTAATATATTATGATGACAAGAAATATTAAATGGTCAAATCCTTAATAGAAATCTTATCATCAAGCTCCTGCCTTTGGTATCAGTTGTCTGGCTTATGATAACAGCCTACATGATGCTTTGAAATGATCTGGAAAATAGCTTTCATCAAAATCTGTGATACAGTAGTTTGTGGAATTTTACAAGGCATCTCACTGTATGAATCTGGATTTTTCCATTTGTCTAATCTTATGATATCTTAAATGATCTTTATCCCATTTTTTGTAGGAGGAATATGAAGCAGCTCGAAAGGAATTATTGGATGAAGTAGCCAGGGGTGTTTCTGTACAAGACCTTCGTGCAAGGTTAACGGATAACACTGAAGTGAAGGAGCCTTCTGTGTCTAAAACAAAGAATGAGCCTTCTGTTTCTAAAACAAAGAAGGAGCCTTCTGTGTCTAAAACAAAGAAGGAGCCTTCTGTATCTAAAACAAAGACAATCCCTGATGAACTTGTACAAATACAAGCATATATACGCTGGGAAAAAGCTGGGAAGCCTAACTATTCTCAAGATCAACAACTTGTAACTTTATGACTATCCTTTGATTTACCTTTATTTGTTGAGTATTACTTTCGATGGACAGAATCAGATTGCTTGTTTTGCTTCCTTTTGTAATTGATAAAAATTGTTTGTAGTCATTGCTTTAATTGCTTCTGTTATTTCTTATAACAGAGAGAATTTGAGGAAGCAAGAAAAGAATTACTAGCTGAGCTTGAGAAAGGTACCTCTGTTGATGAGATACAGAAGAAGATTACCAAAGGAGAGTTAAAAACTAAGGTTGCCAAGCAATTGAAGACGAAAAAATATTTTAGTGTTGAAAGAATCCATCGCAAAAAGAGAGATCTTATGCAGCTTATCAATAGACATGTTGCCAAAGATGTAATCCAACAAGATATAGCTGCGCCTGCACCAAAAGCCTTGACAGTACTTGAACGCTATGCCAAGTCAAGAGAGGAACAAGACAAAGATATTGTTTTGAATAAGAAAATCTACAAGCTTGGTGATAATGATCTTCTGGTGAGGCAATAGTGTCTTATTGATATTTTCTTCTCTCATTTTTTTCTGCTAGTAAGTGTCCTTTTATTTCCAATTCTAATTTTGGTTTGTAATTGTTCCATCTTTGAGGTCCTTGTCACAAGGGATGCTGGCAAGACCAAGGTTCATCTGGCTACAAACTTTAAAAGCCCTGTTACTCTTCACTGGGCCTTATCTAGAACAACAGCAGGAGAGTGGTTGGTGAGTGTATAAATTTGATATTAGTGAAGCAGACAGGAAGTTTTTAGATCTTGAAATTCATGTCAGTTTTGTTGCTATGGGCATATTAGTTATGTAATCCTAATGGCAACAGGTACCTGATTCAAGTATTCTGCCTCCTGGTTCAGTTGCTGTTCATAAGGCTGCTGAAACACAATTTAAAACTGGTCCATCTGATCCTTCTTATGAGGTGTCTTACAAAATTATTGAGTTTTTGTTCCTTGTTATTTATAGTTTTCGAGGTATGCAGTCAAATACTTTAAACCAAATAAATTTCAGGTCCAGACCTTAGATATAGAAGTTGAAGATGATACTTATAAAGGAATGCCCTTTGTCCTTCTGTCGGGTGAAGAGTGGATTAAGGACAATGGATCAAATTTTTATGTAGAATTTGACAGTGGAAAGAAGCGGATACCAAAGGTTAAATCTCACATTGTAACCTTTTAATCAGTTTGCCTTTGTTTCGTCACTTAAGTGTATCCATTGATGAGATTTCTTAATCTGAAAGGGTGATGCTGATGGCAAAGGTACAGCCAAGTTTTTGTTGAATAAAATAGCAGAAGTAGAACATGAGGCACAAAAGTCTTTTATGCATAGGTCAGTTGACTCTTCTAAACTTCAATTACATTACTGCAGTAACTCTATTTATCATCAAATGTTATTGTACTTTATTTGCTACAGGTCAAATACTCAAATTGGTCCTCATACTCTAGGTTGAATTTTATTTTGGTTTTAAACTATTTTTAGTTCTGAAGTGGTCCTCAAAACTATTACTTGTGTTCCACCATTAGGTACGGGGGTAAATTCTGTCAAAATTTTCTAGTCCCAAAGAGAAAAAAAAAAAAAAGACACATCAGAAAATGGACATCTTTTTTCATTTTTTTCTCTCTCTAGGACCAAAAAATTTTACGGAATTCACCCTAGGACCTAATGGTGTAAAAGAAGTGATAGTTTGAGGACCACTCCCGAAAAAAAAAATAGTTTTAGGACCAAAATGGAATTCTCCATATAATATGAGGACCATTTATTTAAAAACGACACCGCTCTTCAAAAAATATGATTATCATCATTGTCCCTCTCTTTATAGATGTATTGCCAACTATGATGCCTTTGGAAAAAATAAAGTGTCACATGAATGAACTGTAGTTATTTTTCTTTTACTTGATCTTCTACTAGGATTGACCACTAAAAGACTTTTTTCTCAGATTTAACATTGCAGCAGACTTGATAGATCAAGCCAAAGATGCTGGCCAAATGGGTCTTGCTGGTATGTTGGTGTGGGTGAGGTTCATGGCTACAAGGCAGCTCATATGGAACAAAAATTACAATGTGAAGCCACGGTAAACTCTATAAACTTTACTTATCACTTGATTAATGGGCTTCTGGACAAATAGATCTATTATACTTTAATTCTTAAATTCTCCATTATGACCCTCACATAATTTAAATTTCTGATTTAAGCTTTGGCTAATTTCTTTGTCTTTATGAACTAGCTAATTTATTTGCTGATAAGTTTTGTGATCATGTCTTCCTATCCTTGGTGGACTGTCCTCTGATCATAATAAATATTATTTGTATGTACCAATTGTAACAGTGAGATAAGTAGGGCACAGGATAGACTTACAGACTTGCTCCAGAATGTATATACAAGTTATCCACAACATAGGGAACTTGTACGGATGATCATGTCTACTGTTGGTCGGGGAGGTGAAGGTGATGTGGGACAACGGATTCGGGATGAGATTCTTGTTATCCAGGTTGGTATGATTTGTTATTTGCTTTGTCCTTGGTGCGTGCAGCTCTGCTATCTCTTTGCCTTCCACATTCTTGAATCTTTTCATGGAAAATTGCTGAATGGCTTGCAGAGAGCAAATGATTGCAAGGGTGGAATGATGGAGGAATGGCACCAGAAGTTGCACAATAATACTAGTCCTGATGATGTTATAATCTGCCAGGTAATTTTCCAAAATTTTCTGAACTTTGTTCTCACTTACATCAGAAGCCTCATGTTGGATTTGTTTGGCTAATCTCTTCAGGCACTGATTGATTATATAAACAGTGACTTTGATATTGGTGTTTACTGGAAAACATTGAATGACAATGGAATAACAAAAGAACGTCTTCTTAGCTATGACCGTGCCATCCACAACGAACCAAATTTCAGGAGAGATCAAAAGGAAGGTCTTTTGCGTGATCTTGGAAATTACTTGAGGACTTTGAAGGTTGTACTAAAATATTTTTATGGCCATAATTTTGTGTTATATCCTATAATTGTGCTTTAGTTGAAACTGCTCTTGGTTTCTTGTCGATAATTTTTTTGGTTATGGCTATGACCACAAAACAAGAACATTACTTTTGTAATAATTTTTTTAGAAAGAAATTACTATTGCCATCTGTAAGCAGAGGGGGCAATGGAATTCGGCTTTGCATTCTTTAGGCACCACCGCAACAGTAACTGCTGCAGACTATTTGAATTCATTTTGCATTGATTTTTCCCAAGGGTGTCATTCATAGTGATTTGTCCAGTCCTTCATTGTCTACCCTCAAGTAGCTTGGATCACCATGTAAATTATTATCTGCCCAGTAATAATATTGGTTTGATTACATCATCTGCAGGCAGTTCATTCAGGTGCAGATCTTGAGTCTGCTATTACAAATTGTTTGGGTTACAGAGCTGAGGTAACAAGAGTAACTCAGTATATGTATTCCCAGGGCACCATTTTGTACTCAGAATTATTATATCTTACTATTTTCTCTCATTGTATTCAATTATTCTTCAGGGTCAAGGTTTCATGGTTGGAGTGCAGATAAATCCCGTGTCTGGCTTGCCTTCTGATTTTCCTGTAATTCTATTTAGCTTTATTTAAGCACTTTATGTTGTTATTTTGTCTTCTGAATATTAGACTTAGTTGTTTGATATGTCTGTCAAGCAGGGATTACTTCAATTTGTCCTGGATCACATTGAAATAAAGGATGTAGAAATTCTTCTTGAGGTTTTATTCATCTTTGACACATCCAATAATCATTTTTATTTTCACATGTTCCCTAATTTTTCCTACACTAATTGTTTTTCTTCCTTTCTATCTTTTGCATCAGGGCTTGTTAGAAGCTCGGCAAGAACTCCGACCATTGCTTTCTAAGTCCCAGGATCGTCTGAAAGATCTTCTATTTTTGGATATTTCGCTTGATTCTACAGTTAGGACAGCAGTGGAAAGAGGATACGAGCAATTAGATAATGCTGGACCGGAGGTAATACTCATTCTGGGGTCTAATTGTGCTTAAACTAGGTTCACTTTAGTTTTTTAAAGTTGTTATGTTACTCCTAAATCAGAGACCTTTTTAATACAGTTAATATATTCAATGAGCTGATTCATGTATCATGCAGAAAATCATGTACTTCATCGGTATGGTTCTTGAAAATCTTGCACTTTCATCAGATGAAAATGAAGATCTATTCTACTGCTTGAAGGTATAGTTACTTTGTCAATACTTGGCCATGCTAATGTATTGCTCAATATATCTTTCATAATTTGAGATTCAGAATTGGATCTATAAAGCCTGTAGTTGTGATATATCAGATGAATTTTTTTAACCTAATTGTAAAGTGTGGAATTATGCACTACTTTAGTTATTTGTTTGGAATGGACACAGAACTGTTTGTTAGTGTTGAAGTAGCTTTTGAGACATAGAAGGAAATTTAAATTAATGATAGAATGAGTTTGCTTTATGTTCTTCATATTTGCTTTTTTGCAATAATTGAGCATGTTAAAATATATTGTCTCTTGGTCATTTACTTCGTTTATAATGCTTCAAAATAATGTAAGTAGGTATTTCATCAGTAGCAATTTATGATTAGATGCAGTGATATTAATTTGAGATTGCTTTATGCAAAAGCGTATCCTATTACCGGTTATGTGATTGAGGCTCAAGACAATACTAAAGATCACTAACGCCTTTGTAGTTGTGCTGTGCTGAATAAAAGTAAATGTCTGAGAGTTATAGATATTTGTGGTCTGTTTGTCTGGATATTATGGAATAACCACCATTATTTGATATTTTTCCTTTTGCTTTGCTCTTAAAGGGATGGGATCTTGCCTTAAGCATGTGCAAGAATAAAGACACTGATTGGGCGCTGTATGCAAAAGCAATCCTGGACAGAACACGACTTGCACTTACGAACAAGGCAGAGTTATACCAGCAACTTTTGCAACCATCAGCAGAATATCTTGGATCGCTGCTTGGGGTTGACAGATGGGCTGTATGTTCCTTTTCTAGCATTCACTCTCTTCTATGCCTTTTCACCTTGTTTCTCTCCTGAAAATTTTCAATTTCAGGTAGAAATATTCACTGAAGAAATTATCCGCGCTGGATCTGCTGCTTCTTTGTCTTCTCTTCTTAATCGACTGGATCCAGTCCTTCGAAAGACAGCTAATCTTGGAAGGTGGAACTATTATGTTTGTTTAAATTGAATAGAGTTTCTGTAGTTATCTTTAAGTAGTCAGTGTAAGACTGTCAAAGTTCAGTTGTTTCGGTAACCTGCTTACCCAACTTTGGCATGCCTGGAACAGCTGGCAAGTTATTAGTCCTGTTGAAACTGTTGGATATGTTGAGGTCGTGGATGAGTTGCTTGCTGTTCAGAACAAATCATATGAAAAGCCTACAATTTTGGTAGCAAAGAGTGTGAAAGGAGAGGAGGAAATTCCAGATGGTGCTGTTGCTGTCCTGACACCTGATATGCCAGATGTCCTGTCTCATGTTTCTGTGCGAGCAAGAAACAGCAAGGTATTAGCTCTTGTATTGCATTTATTAAGCCAACTGTAGTTGACTGATGGACCTGCTTTTAGGTCTCGATCTTATGTATGATTTAAATTGACTAAGATCTTACTTAGATTTTAATCTTATATATATGATTTTACAATGTACATCTCATTGATCCTGTGATCTTACTATCTTGTTATGAAAATTTACCTTTTCATATTTCTCTTGATCTTATATATATGACCCCGATTCGATCTATTTTGTGTCTCTTTCGATTCATTGCAAGATTTTGATCTTAATTATGTACACGGGTACGGGGTATGTTAATTTCTAGAAAATAGAGGGTATGGGTATGGCATGATATATTTTTATAAAATAATAAAATCATCAAAACTCGAAGACTGCCAGAGCTCAAGGGATATCACAAGTTTGCCTAGTTTTTTTGAAACACAATTGGAATTATTTTGATGCTAATTATACTTTCATTTACATTGCTAATATTTTCTATTTTTATGTTTTCCAGGTCTGTTTCGCCACGTGTTTTGATCCCAATATCCTGGCTAATCTTCAGGCAAATAAAGGAAAGCTATTGCGTTTAAAACCTACATCCGCTGATGTAGTCTATAGGTAAATAACTCTTTTAGTATAACATTTATGTTACATCCTGCTGTATAATTTGAATTGATGAGTTTAGTAAAAGAGCAGGATGGTAGATATGCCATATCTACCATTCTCTGCTGTTTTTCTTCATTTCTTTTTGAACAAAATTGTTTTCAGTGTGGTAGAGGAGAGTGAACTAGTTGATGAAAAATCAACACAGCTGCAAGAAGATTCTGTGCCACCTTTAGCTTTGGTCAGAAAGCAATTTAATGGTAGATATGCCATATCATCTGAAGAATTCACGAGTGAAATGGTTAGATTTTAAACAAGTAGCTTCTTTTATGGATATTTTCCACTTGCATCTTTTCTGTTTTAGATAGAGTTCGGACAAGTACCTTTACTTTAATTTTCTTTTACTCTGTTACTACAGCATAAGTTACTTAGGGGTCCTGTTTTCCCAGGTTGGAGCTAAATCACGTAATATCTCTTATTTAAAAGGAAGAGTGCCATCTTGGATTGGAATTCCCACATCAGTTGCCATACCATTTGGAGTATTTGAATATGTACTCTCTGATCAAGGAAATCAGGTAATGTGTGCATAATGGGATATTAAACTCATGCTGTGGTTATCTTAGTTGTATCCTGTTGTCTCAACTGGGTAGGTTTTTTTGGTTCACGATTAGGATAGTGATTTGGCAAATATACACTTGTTTGCTTTTGATTCAGACTGTAGAATCGTTCTTCTATATCCAAATTGGTCTACTTTAAGCCTTTGATTTTTTGGCAATTACATGGGTTAGTTTATGACTTTATCAGTGAAACATAAACTGAACTTTTAGGTGCCCAATTCCAACCATAGTAACTAAATTTGGACCAAAACTAACCTCTTTCTTGAATTGTTTTAAGGCACTTCTAAATTGAACTTCTCTTAAATCTATTTTGTTTCAGGGACATAATTTAATGGAATGTTTGACTGAATGTTATTTAACAGGAAGTAGCTGAAAAGATTAACATTCTTAAAGTGTCATTAGCTGCGGGAGACTCTAGTGTCCTCAGAGAGATTCGTGAAACAGTTTTACAATTGAAAGCCCCACTCCAATTGGTATGTCTTTCCAGTAGTAGTTGTACGGAGTTTTATTTCTCCTTATAATAGAATTATGTCTCTAGGGCATTTTCTTAACTGGTGTTCACAATCACACCACAAACATTTCTTGTTCTCTGTAGAATTTTGGAATACTCCGTTAACTTCTCATTAGGCTAATCAGAATAATATATACAAGGGCTCCTATTCTAATTTAGGAAATAAAATAAGATACATAATAAATATGATAAAGCCTATTTACAAATACTAAAAATAAATAATAAAAGGTGAAACACACTGTAGAGTCACCAACATTCTCTATCAAAAGAAAAGAGAAACTTGTGGATGAAAGCTATGTGTTATGTTATTTCTAGGTGAAGGAGCTAAAAACTCAGATGAAAAACTCTGGAATGCCTTGGCCTGGTGATGAAGGTGAACAACGATGGGAGCAAGCATGGACAGCTATAAAAAAGGTAAGTCTTATATCTGTGTAAATCTATGAAACACAATGGATGAACTACATTTTCCATAATTATCGCACCTTCTTCAATCACATTGACATGTGGATTTACAAAAGGTTTGGGGTTCAAAGTGGAATGAGAGAGCTTACTTCAGCACAAAAAAAGTGAAACTGGACCACGAATATCTTGCCATGGCTGTCCTTGTTCAGGAAATTATTAATGCTGACTATGCTTTTGTTATCCACACAACTAATCCATCCTCGGGAGACTCATCCGAAATATATGCCGAGGTATGCTTATAAAGAGATGTCTTGTTTTCACCATTAAGTGCAAAGGAAAGACACCGAGTGTGATACTCTTTTAACATAGGTTGTGAAAGGACTCGGAGAAACTCTGGTTGGAGCTTATCCTGGTCGTGCTTTGAGTTTTATCAGTAAAAAGAACGATCTAAACAACCCTCTGGTAATCATACTATATCATTTCAGTTTTTCTTTTTTGTAACATGTGCATGTATTTCCTGGTCATGCTTCAAATTATTGTGTATGCTTGATTATCATTCTTAGTATAGTGTATACTTTATAGTATTGTGAATATGCACCATTATTATGCTAATATTTTGGACTTCTTTAGGTTTTGGGTTATCCTAGCAAACCTATTGGCCTCTTTATAAGACGGTCAATTATTTTCCGATCTGACTCTAATGGTGAAGATCTAGAAGGCTATGCTGGTGCTGGCCTTTATGACAGGTAAAATTTTTAATATTTCATTTTTCTTCTAAAATGAAAATCCTTTAAAGAACTAATAGAAGTTTTGGGGTTTTCATTTATTTTATTTGTTCAAGTTGAAGCATCTGTAAAAAGGTTGAAAATTAAGAAATATGACTAAAAATTATAGCATTCAGATTCCCAATAAATGGGATATGGAACTAAACTGGCATGCTTTTTCTATTGCTTAAAAAAAAATCATGTGCAAGATTTAACTGGAAAATATAAATATATATTGGTGGCAAATGAAGTAGTCGAGGATGTTATTTACTTATTTATCATCAATTACTAATTTTAAATCCTATTGAATCAACATTCTGATCTCATATTTGTAAATACAATGACTTTTTCGTAGGAAATTTCAGAAAGCTGCTCGGTTTTTGTCTGGCCTTAGCCATATGTTTTCTGGTCAATTGTAAACATTGTGCCAACAGAAATAAATGAAGGCCAACAAGTCCTGGCTTAACAATTGGAATGTTGGCATTTCTATTATGCTTCTACTCCCACAATTATATACGCATTCTGTCTCATAATAACTAATGAATAAATTTAGTTTGTCCATAATGTATTTAATTTTCCAATGTTCTGATATTAGCTAACCCAATATTTTCTTCAGTGTGCCAATGGATGAAGAAGAGAAAGTAGTGATTGATTACTCGTCTGACCCACTGATAGTTGATGGTAGTTTTCGCCAGAAGATCCTATCTAGCATTGCACGTGCAGGAAGTGAAATTGAAGAGTTGTATGGCTCTCCTCAAGATATTGAAGGTGTCATCAAGGATGGAAAGCTTTTTGTTGTCCAGACCAGGCCTCAAATGTAAGCCTTTATACGCATATCACCCAGCTCACTTATCTCAACTATGTTCATCCCCTCTGCAAAGGTGGATTGAGACTTGTGAGAGCAATATTTTAATAGTTCCTTAACCAGAATTGGGTTAAATGTTCATTATTAGCGGTACAAAAGAAAGTTACACGTGAAATTATGTAAATTAAAACTAGGTCTCTTTCATTGAAATTTCTTCTTCCTAATTAAAGAAAACTTAGGTTAAAGGTTCATTCAGTTACACGATGATGCTCAACATGTTTATGGATTTTTACTATGTAATTATGTTACGGTAATCTCCTTTTGGAACATAAGGTGTCGCATATTTGTACTATTACAGTTAACTAGTTAAGGAATAAGGGATATATGAAATTTCATGTTTTGTCCTTTCGTTCTGGCACTGGTCTCTGATAATCCTTTTAGTAAGAATAAGGAAAAAAAGTTTATACGAAGTTTCTTTTATGTCTGTGATAAGCTTCTTACCATTACAAATTTTATTTATATCACTATCACCCTAGTTAGTTGCCTAGTATCAAGCCAACAATTAAGTAATTCGTTGGTCACCAAAAAAAAAAAAAAGTAATAAGTTAATTTTGCCTTGGAAATTCATTTAGTAATACGGGAAGGATGAATGTGCTTTTGTGATTTTTCAAGACTTACTTCTCTTTGATGCACCTTGTAAACAAGGAACAGGTTTGAGATACCAAATGCATATAATCCACTATATTTTGGCTTAAGAAAAAAGAAAACAGATAAACAGAGACAGGGAGAAGAAACAATAAAAGCAAAGTATCTTGCTTAGGATTAGGAGTATGTGGACTTCTGGAGGCTTGTTTACTTAGATTCTCGTATATAAAATAAGACAATTATTATTAGACACTTACAAACAGTGAAAGAAAGGTACAAAGTTTAACCAAGAACACACCTTACTGGAATCTCAAGTTCTCAACAAAGGAAGATGGGGATATGAATTGTTCAAATTATTTAAAACTACTACACATTTTTCTGTTTGTTTGCACAACAGTCTAAGTAACGTTGTCTCCTTACGTAAAAAGATTCAAATTCATTCCATAGCAACACACTACTAAGAAGATGGACAACCGTGGGCAGCTTTTCCAGACACTTCAATCCAAACCTCATTTAAACGCCCAGAAAGATGACGTGAAGAATTGTACTGGGCAATTCCATAGGAGCCTTTATCTGCTTGTATTATATTTATAGCTTGTGAACTTCCAGAAAGATACTTGTTTAGGCTATTTTTGAGAGCTTCAACTTCTTTGTTAATATTATCATCTCTGGCAAACCCATTGAACTTTCTCACTGCTATGCACTTCCTTCTCCACTTATCTACCTGCAAATTCAGTTCTGGATTCGGCTTTGGAGGCTTCCCCTCATACTTGCTAGCCACGTAAAACTTTACAACGTAGTCATTTTCATGAGCCGATGTTGATGGGGTTGTGCTAGTTAACACAGGAGCAGTAAAAGCGAGTTTAGAAGATTCCAGATTACCACCATGAATATACTGATACACCCTGGTTCATGTGACACAGATAAACATGAACAAAGTAATGTTACTTGCTCTAACTCAAAGCCCACTTTTTAATCTACACAATGTTGGATCATTTTTTTTAGCACTAATCACCCAGATAATCAAAGTGCTGATGAACCCAGAGCAATTTTCTCAAGCACCAAACAAAAATTAAGAGAGGAAAAGAAAAAGGAAAAACCTATGAAAACCCGCTTTGGTGGAGTGAGTGAAAGAAGTTCCTCGTACAGAAGCAGAGAGCCATGTGGATTCACTGTAAAGTCTGATCTCGAAGTCTGATTCAGAGGTTGCCACTATGTAATGTGGAGATTCTATGGCTTCCACAAGCTTACCACAACACAATATCGCAGAGCACAAGTAGTAGTGCAACAACAATATTACTTTTTGTTCTTCCATGATCATCTGCACACTGAAACTTGAACCTCTCACTCTGGATTTATAATGGCAGGAAAATTTTAAAAAATGTTGGATTTTCTTGGGCTTTCAAGAGCTAGTCACAAAGTTAAGAACACTGCTGAAAGCAACATTGTAATTGGTGGGTTTGATATCAAAATCAGACATACACCTTTAGTTGGCAGCAAATAAAAGCAAGAGCGATATTTTATTCTGTTATCACAACTTGATTTTGTTGTCTCCCACTTCTTTCTTCTTCTCCATCCACATATATGCTTTCCTGTTTCGGCATCGATCAAAGCCAAATATGGTAACTCCATTAGCTATCATCTACCAGTAGAAAGTAGTAACATATACATTAAATCGTAAGTGGACCAATTCATGATTCACTTTGAATTTTCTGCGTTATCCTCCCACCATAAAATGACAAAGAAACCTTCACTTGCCAGTGATTTTGATACCAAACATTATAGGTACATGTGGATTTAGGAGAGTGGAGGGGAAGAAATTGAGCTCAAATTTGATTTTGACTCTTCAATTTAAATTCTACAATTTTTTCTTTGAAATATATTTAAGTTGAGGAAAGTTTATTAGAGAAGAAATATAATAAAAAGTAAAAATTGATAACTAGAGTTGATTTACTTTTATCTTCCTTTTTGTTTTTTTTTTTTGGTTCAGAATCATCATTCATTCATGAAGATGAGAAATACAACCACTTGGGAGAAATATAGAGTTTTTGTAGATTATCTAACACATCATCCTTAACAGGATTTACACTCTTTTAGAAGATGAAATAATAGCCAAATACCAAGTAACACAGAGGGAGGAAGAATACAACGGATCATCATCCGATCAAAATCAAAAGGAGAAGAACTACCAAGCAAAATCTTATCTATGAAAATAAGTGTAGGATTACTAACTAATTGTTAGTTAGTTGGAGATAGTTGTACCAATTTGAAATTAGTTGAAATAAAGTTGTACTAGTTTTTT